>JBBPNQ010000073.1:0-43951 GCA_038090975.1 Boletellus pseudochrysenteroides
TCCGTCTCATCCTCCGTCTCCCTTCCCTCTTCTTCCTGTCAAAGTCCCTCTTGCTTTGGGTTGTCATCCTTGCTCAGACCGCACACTGCGACTTCCCCTGGTTTCACTCCCTCGCTGCATCGCTCGCCCAGCACGACACCGCTGCCCTCTGCTGGTTTACGTTCTGTTCCGTATGCGGTGCCCTATGCGTCGAGTCCCTTACCCGCGCTTTGGAAGGCGCAAACAGCAACGCTTCCCCGTTTAATCTGGTACGTCCTCCTGCCGCATGGCTGCCTGCGTGATCGCCTCGGCTGCTCATCCATCCCCCTCCAGTTCGGCTACGCTTTTCTATTGCACATATACTCTTCCCCAGTGACACACGGCACGGAACCAAATGGCCTCCCGTCCCGTCCGGGCGAACATGTGGTCTTCACCATCATTCTCCCTCTCTTGCAAGTCCGTCCCCAGCCCCTTCTCCCTCTCCCGAGAAACTCAATCCCCATTCTAGCTCACAATCCAACACTGTCTGGGAATAAAACAGACTTGGTCAAATCATCGCCTCATCCCTTCCGCCCTCGTATCCATCACTGCCCTCATTCATTTCCATTGGGTTCTCTGGTTCTCTCACTCCACTTATCCCCTTCTCAACTACATGCCTTGTCTTTTTGAATCCGCCCTCCTCTCCGTCACCTTTCTCGCCATCTTTCTCAATGCCTTCACACAGATCGTTGCCGAAGGTTCCCTCTCACACCCCCTATTCGGCCACCGCGCCGCTCTATTACCAAGGCTCGACGAGGACTTTTCCATTGCTCTCCTCCGCGTCGGCACGGCCAGTCTCGAGACTTCCAGTGCCGCCGGCCTTGGAAACGAGGTCGGCGGTATCGCCCTCATGCCCTCCACTCTCGACCAAACAGAGATCGCAACCGTGGAACTGAACCGCCTAGGCGTCTCTTCCGTCTCTCACACGCTCGAAGGTCACGGCAAGAACCGCCGAACGAAGAAAGGTTTCACAAACGAGATCAAGCATGTCAAAGCGTCCGCCAACGACGGCGATCTCTGGTTAGACCTCGCCTGGTACCGTGAATTCGTCAAGTTTAGCATCGGGGTAGCCCGCTTTCTCAAACGACTGTACACGCTCCTCCGGGCTTTTGTGGCACGTCCGCGCATGCACTTCCCATCCTCTCCGGATACAGAGGACACTTCACCAGACGACTGTTTACAAGACGAGCACGTGGACGGCCAAGACGTGTATGATAGGTTTATTCGCGGCGAACAACTCAGCGACGATGAATACGATGAATACGAACCGGCCTCGCGGTCACGTTCAAACTCGGTCGAATCTCTTTCATCCATTTCCGACAATGCAGAAAACACCCTGTATGACAAGCAAGCCGAAACCGTTGGCCTATATGCGGATCTTTCTTCCGTCGCCGCCACATCGACATCAGCGTCCCATTTATTGGCCCACCTGACTGATGCTTCGTCGTCTCCCCTGACGCGACGACGTTTCGGCCAGTTGTTGTCTGGCTCCTCGTCCACCCCGCTGTGTCGAGACACCAAGGACGAATGGATCGACGTCATGCATGCGCGGAGACCAGCCACTGTTGTCTCGCGACCCGGCGATACGATCGACGAAGCAAGAAGAAACTGTGTCATATGCACAATGGAGCCGCGTCAGATTATTTGCTGGCCGTGCCGGTGAGCACCCCTGGGGATTGGGTCGTTGAAGCTTGATTGACACTCGCAGATGTCTTGCACTTTGCGATGACTGTCGAGCAAATTTGGCGTCTCGCTCGTCTGTCTCAAAGCACACATGCCCCTGTTGTCGAACAAGGTAAGCGATGAATTGGTTTGTTCCAGATTGCGTGTCTGATGGCTACGCTAGTGTGGATGGATACTCCAAGATATATATTCCCTAGTGTGCCAAGCACACAGGCGGATGTTGTACTCTGTATTTCGCTAGGAAACGATACCCCGCATTGTCGTGTCTCGCATCTCAGCCTCTGTAGACTTTGTCAGCACTCTTGTATGTACAACCCAAAAATAGGACTGACTCCAAGAATAACCGTGAGCAGCCGACGGACAAAGCCAGGACACGCCCACACTTTGAACCGGGCAGAAAATCTCCCACCATAGCGTGGCATCACAGCCGGCGATTTCTGTTCTTGAAGAGCGGTCTTCGGTCACCTTTACAAGACCGTATCAACTTATCCCCGGGCTTGGCATATCGGCGTGATCGGGCAAGGCACGCCGAGGTTAGAGCGTTCAGAACCGGCGAGGGTCGGGATCCGTATGGGCCGAGCGGCTTGTTGCGCCGGCGTGCAGCGCGCCGTTCCCCTGTCGATCCGCCTACGCAAATGGGGGAACGCGTTCAACGGCCGCTGCGGAAAAAAAGAAAAAAAAAAAAGAGCGTGCAACGCTGACGTGAACGCCCGTCATCCTATGAACGAGACCATGGCGGATGGTTTTAATCATTTATATTTGCCCTTCATGACGCCTATGTGGGATGGGTGCCTGTAAGTTGCCACGATAACCGCGCAATGCCAGCCAAGGCTCGACGAATGGGAATTCTACCCAATGGTTCAAGCCCGGATCCACACACACTGGATATGATCGTATCCTCGTCACAACGGGAAAAAGATACAAGGTCGTCACAGCTGACGAATCCGGGGCGCGTTCGCAGGTGGGTGTGGACCGCCACTGATCGATCACGTCTGAACCAGTCATCGATTCGTGTTCAGGCCAGTGATTGCGCGGCCCTTTTTAGCCTCGGCAGTGTCCAGGCGCAGTGCGCATCTCGGGAGACTGCGCTGCTGCGACGGTCAGTGGTGTACCGGCAATGTCGGGGGCTGTGAACCCGGTCCTCATTGGGGTTGATTTGGGCGTGAAACTTACGGACCCGATCCAACCGCACGTCCGACTCGCAAGAAGCCCGACTTGGCCGGCGTATCGGTGTTACCTCACCCCCAGCTGCCGGCTTGTCAAGACAAAGCACGATTATTCAGTCCGGGACAATTGCATAGCCAACTTGGGATCTGACACAAATGAGAAGTGGGGTAATAGTATGCCATTTGACTTGTATTAGTTTACTAGATGCAAAAGAATGTGTGGTATATGTCAAAAAATATAAAGACACCACGAGTTCAGTAGATTAAAAACGAGACAAAGACATGGCTATGCGACAACTTGGGTCATTGGATAATAGGGGTGGTGTGAAGAACGATGGTGTGGCTTGTGCGAGGGCGCAGAAGGTTGCAGATACGAATGAGAATGTGACACGGGAAGAGGGAAAGCCCGGATGATATCCATGGTGGATGCGACGGGCTGGGATTGTTTTAGTACCCCATGGGTGGTACTGTCATCCATACTCTCATGGGACACCTTGGAAAGGGCACCGTGCGCAGGCTCGACAAGGGTTTGTGGTGTGAGTGGCGCAGGGGAACTCCCAGAAGAAGACGATTTGGGGCTGGAAGGGTCCAAGTCTGGGCAAGCAGCGTGGGTTGTGGGGTGATAATGGGTGTGCGGATCGACGTGGCGGCGATGAATGTGGGAAGGCAGAGCGACCGCAGAGAGAGCATCGTGGTGACTGAGAATGTCGTCTTCGGTGACGGAGAGCTCAAAGTCGAGCACGTCCAGGAACTCGCGCTCAATGCGGCCAACATCGCGCTTGCCAAACACACCGGTACAGAGCGCCCAGTGGACGTTTTTAAGAGTGGAATCATTGAGATACTGTAAATGAGACATGGATGAGAAACAAACGACATTAGGGAGCGAAAAAGGCAGTGTACCTTGCTCGCGACCATTATGGCGCCGAGAAATACACGCTCGCACGCCCACTCCTCGAGGGCGATTTGAAGATGAGGCTTGGCTCTATTGATGTAGACGAGCGACACGAGGATGGTTGGGACGGTGACCTCTGCACGGGTGAGGACATCGTGGACAAAGGCGACAAATGAGGCATGTTCAGAGCGGCGCGAATGGGTGCGACCGCGACGGGAGGACGAAGGACGACCCATGGCATAATCAACGGTGTCTACCACACAGTCGATGACATACTCTGAAAAGGGGGTGAGCAGGGGTGAGCGGAGGACATGTTGGGACATACCGAGGACGTGTCTGGAGAACTTGATGTGGAGGAGCTCGAGGAGGGCAGGGGAGTGCAGAGCGGGGTCCACGAGGCTGGCATGGTGCACTGGGGAGCGGGCCATTGTGGTGGAGAGGGGGAGAACTGGCCATGAGTGGACTGAGGAGGAAGTGTTATAAAGGGGGCACGGGTGAGCCAAAGGGCCGAGTCGGAAGATGACGAAAGAGGAAGGAGGTGTGGATTAGCAATGGAGAGCCGAGCAAGGGGAACAATCGAATCATTTCCCTCGAACCAGCTTACCTCATCATCACCACCCATAGCCATACATGGCACTCTCGGCACGGCATGTGCGGCACACATCCCGTCGGCAGCACCTCTGACGCAGTCCGTAGTACGCGACCCAGGGGGCGGTGAGCATCATGTCGGCACCCTGCCAGCCTCCGTGGTGCCAAATCCCACCGCGAATGGGCGCAGCCATGGCCAGCCCGGCAGCCCACCCGAGCGCGATGAGTGAGCATGACTCCCCCTGACGCATCCGCTCATTGGTCTGACTAAGCTGCGGCATCGCGTCGGTGTTTGCCAGCTGTCAGTGGCGCTGACAAACCAGCTCGACCGTCCAAGACTTCGTTTACCCACTCGCTTCGAGTCAGAGGGCATCTTAATAACACTCGCATTCATGACCAATGCCTTTTATTAAGCTCCTCCCCCCGCCGTCCCCGCACCTGTTCCTGATGCGTTTCCACCCGTCCTGCTCGCCCGATTCTTGCTCCCTTTTGGCCGTCCCCTCGGCCGCTTGGTTGCCCCCGATCCTGCTTCTTGACTCACGTCACTCGCACTCCGTTTCTCACCGTTTACCCGGCGATCGCGCAAGTACCTATAAAGATATGTTGCCGACAGTACTGTGAGCACACGTTCCATTTGAAGAAAGGAAATCCGGCATAAGAATAGGTCGGCTCGGAAGGGTGCTCGTCTCCGCCAGCAAGTCATCCACATTTGACACGTGTCCAGACCCAGTGATCCATGCACCCGAAACAATCACCGTCCCCGTCTAGCGTGGAAATCGTTTACTCACTGGGACGTCTTCTCATCCAATGTAGCTTGTAATGGCGGCAGTGGTGGTTGCCCGAGCTCCTGGCGCAATCGGTCCACTTCCGCCTTGGCTGCCGCATATTCTCCATCTTGTAAAGCAGCGATCTGCTGGCGAAGCTCTGCACATCTTCGATCCGGCTTTTCAGTACCCGATGATATAACCGAGTAGAGAATGCAAGCATACTCTCGCGAAATAGATGCTTCAAGCAGGTCAGCCTAGATAATCGTAAGACTCTGTTCGTCAAACATGTCACTTCAACCATCTACCTTGTCGCGGTCTGAATTTATCTGTTAGCCGACAGAATGTGTGTCAATAAGAACACTTGCTGCAAGCGAACGAACTCGAACCTCTGCCAGAGCATTTAGTAATCGTGTTCGTTCGCTGTCAAGTCTGCATCATAAGAATGGATCAGAACATCGTGTAAGAGCGCGTGCCGATAATCAAACGGGAGTAACCAGGGAGTTCGTGATGTTCCACGATAGTAACTTGATCATTCATATCAGCAGACGTACTTGTTTTTTTGTTCTCGCAGATCCTGAATGGCTTTGTCCTTTTGTTCTAGACTCGCATGTGCGGATACGATATGCGCCGTGTGGAGTTGCAAGGTCAGGGAATGCTTCCTAAGAGGTGACGCAGCCGAACAAGGTCAGACTAGTCGTGACGGGACGACTGAAGGACCGTGGGATGGAGGGGGAGATGTCTCTGCAACGTACTTGAGCTCGGCCGTTCTCGCGAGTTGGACGAGTTCGTGCGCCCAGTCGCCTGTCGCGACAAGCGGGGGCGGCTTCTGGTGAGAAGGTGTCGTTGTTGTGGCCTGTGGGACAACTGTGCTTGGACCCGCAGAGAGGGACCCCATCAAGGGGGTATGACCATAGTCGGGGGGTGCAGTCGCAGAAAACTGCTGATACATTGATACAGCTGAAGACGATTGGAAAATACGCAGACAGGGAAAAAGGTTCCAGGGGTCTCTGCGCTCAATCGACCGTCGTTGGGCTGTGACAAGGGCGGGACCCCGTGCACTGCAAATGGTGTTTGTGCTTGTTAGGATCCAAGGGTGCAGTCTTATCGTCCCATACGCACCTATTCACGTTCTTCGACGAAACAATGAGCGTCCTAAGACCGTTCATGGCGACAGACATGTTCAAATTTAACAACATGTAGGTCCGGATGTCGCGTCTTCCGGAACACGCTAAGCCCACACCCAGAAATTTGGACGTCTGGACCGAGACCGTATGTGACCCATGATGCCGTACATTCCATCTACAGTACTGACAGGTCACCGCAGTATGGTGTCAGCTTTTATTTGTCCTATCTCTCGCGATGGCCTGATTTATGCTGTGTTCAAGAGGCACCCAGCGGCCGTATGATGGGCTACAGTACGAGCTTATCCCCGACTATCTCATCGATCACACAAACACCGTTTTTGTACAGTACTTGGAAAGGCCGAGGGCTCGTCAGCCGAGTGGCATGGTCATATCACCGCGGTGACCGTTGCCCCCGAGTATCGTCGCCTCTCCCTTGCGCGCAACATGGTTAATCGTCTAGAACTTGTTTCTGACGAGCATTACAAAGGATTCTTCGTCGATCTTTACGTGCGCTGTAACAACGCGCTCGCGATCAACATGTACGAGGGTTTTGGATATAGTGTGTATCGCAGAGTTAGAGAGTACTATGGCACCCTAGGTGTCGGTAAAGGCGGAAAGGACGAGGAGGATGCGTTCGGTGAGCATGGATCCACGCCTCCAGTCTGCGGCAGCTAAGTTACTCAACTTTTACAGACATGCGTAAGCCTCTTTCGCGGGATCCCCTAAGACGTTCAGTTCGAAGCAATGGTCGTGAGGTGATTGTTAATGCAAGCTTCGTACCATAACCTTCAATGTGTACACGGTCCTGAATCAATTCTTATCACGTTACTGTATTCGACCACACTGCATTCTGACACCTATATACTCAACGGAGGCGGATCGTCGGGGCCAAGAGCAGCAAGCTCCTCATCGTAAAATTTCATCAGGGCAACTTCGTTGGAACAAAATTCATAAAGCTTGGATCGAATTTCATCGGCAGCAGCTGCAGGCCTATCTTTGCTCTTCATCGCCGTTCCCATGCGACCAGCACCCATGAGGCGGTTCGTCAAGAAGAGGAACCCCTGTGAGCCCCCCAACACCTGCACGAACGCAACACCTGATCGGTGAACGAACTGGGAGTGTTTGAACGGAGCTCGCCGATAGGAGTAAACCACGTCCACATCCTTGGAGTACATATTCGTTGCTTCGACGTCGATGATGAACCCAAACCGCCTCAAAAGTGCATATTCAAAATAGTGCGTTGATTGCGAGTATTCTGGGATTCTCTTTTCCAGGTCAGGGACGACCGGTGGGGGAATGGCCAGGCGTAGCGGGAAGCATGATTGGAACGCGTTACGATCCCGGACGTCGCTGATTTCGGTCACATACGCCTCCACAAGCTTGAGTCCATATCTCTCAATTGCCCTACTCCACTGTCGAAGTGTGTCCTCGATGCACCGAGCAGTGGTTCCAATCCATTGAAGCTCGAAGTGGAAGACTGTCCCTGGGTTCTGTATGATGTCATGGTGCAAGATAACAGACTCCGCCTGGCCACTTTTCTGTGCAAAGGGTCCGTGTCAGAACCAAGCAGGAAAGCTCAAAGGAGTCGGGACCCACTTTTCCGGGGTCGACATCAATAATCATGCTCTGCGTAAGGATCATACGTTTCCTCGTCCGCTTCGGGCTGACCCCACTGGCCTTGCCTTGACTGGACGGGTAGTAGCTTCGTCCGATCAGGCTGTCCTCGTACTGTGTGTGGCGACTGGCTTTGAACCACCCTCTAGAAGGTGTGCTCACCGTCACGTACTCTCCACTGAGCTGATAAAAGTAGTGGCTAAAGCGCATTGGTTACCAAACTCGAACCCCGCGGTGATGCCACTTACCCGTCCAAAAATCCGTGGCGACCCGTGCAGTGTGTAAATAGACCTTGCTCCAGCAGTTTTGCTCCCCACTCCGTGCCCTGTTCTCTCGAAGAGACATCCCTGAATTCCCGGGCAAGCCATGAGACGAAATCGAATCCCGTGAACGAGTCTGGGTATTTCTTTCGATGCCACCGATGGAGTTTGATGGGCACACCATCGTCATCGCGCATCGCCTTGGCAATGGCAGAGAGAGACATGTCCGCAATTTCCCGCTCGCTCTTCATCTTCTTCTTGAGTGGACCAGCAGCGTGTATCTCGTCAAGTTGCGACATGAGCGATTCGTCCAGGACAGAGTAGGCGGGACTTAACGTCGTGGGCAGGAACCTGGCAGGAGGTAGCTGTTGCCCGCGTTCATCTGGTGGCTGCCAGCGCGCCTTGGTGAATATCTCTGCGAGTTTGTCCATTCCCATTAACTGAATCTCTTCCTCGTTCAGTTTCTCCCCACTAGGCACACTCGTTATCTCGAGCGGATCGGCTGACGGAATAACAACGAATCTGGTACGCCAATAACGCAAGGACTCGTTGAACTGGTGTTCATAGCCTGCAACTAGCATGTCTAACCTGTCGAAGCTTGAGTTGAGCGCATCTTGTTCCACCCAGACGGCTTGCTCACCTATTCCACCCATAGTTCTCTAGTCCATGTGACACGAACTTTGTCTTTAGCTCTGTGTACCCGACACCCAGCTTCGGCCAAATCAAGCATTCGTAGTCAAACGGCTGCGTTGGAGGCATCCTCCGGACATATCGACGGACCTGGATCGCTTCCCCAGTATAAGATATCAGATGTATTTCGTTACTCATACTCAGGTATACAGGCTCCCTGGTAGAGTTCAAGACTTCAGCTGCGCCGCCCGGTTTGGGTGCGGCATCTTCTTCGCCCATGAATGACTTGGGACGCTGCGAAGTCGACTTTTCGTCTGATGAATTCTGGGAACGAAGAACGAATTGAAAGCCTTGGGCAAGTCGGACGGCGACCATGCCTCGCATCACAACGAGCGCCCAAGCACGACGGACTTCATCGACCGTGCCCTGCACATTCGGCGGCTTCACCAAGAATGAACGCATTTCTGTGGGATCCACGACAAAATCATACGAAAAAACATCATACGAGGACTCCAATTCTGCGTTACTTGGGAAGTGCTCCACAGTAAGCGGGAGGCAAGACGGTGTGACCATCGACTTCCACTTGACCTCGTGTTTGTATATCGGGGTGGGGATGATGTGTTCCCAGCGGCGGGCAAGCGAAGATTGTGTGTACGACACCGCAAACTGGGGACGTGAAGGATTCGTCCGGGAACTTGACTGTGGTGAAGAGGATGCCAACGGTATGCTCACCGATGTGAGAGCGGTGCCACGACGCTTCCCGAACGTCGGTTCATCACGCGGTGGTGTACTCAGGGGTGAGTATCGAGACATAGAGCCACGATGAGGATTTGTTAGCGGCGGTTCCTCTTCGTACGTTCGGCTAAGTGTCGTCCTACCCGAGGCAGTCTGGATGATAGCCATGGGTTTGGGTGAACGTGAAACGGATGCAGATGGTGTCGCCGGTCTATTAGGAGTGATGGGAACGCGAACAGATGGGGTAGGTGTTGCTGAAGTGGTATGATGTATCGGGGTGTTCGGCGATGAGTCTGTCAAGTTACTTCGGAAGGGATTGTAGAGCCAGGAAGGGGCAAGCTTCGCGAGCCGTGAAGTCGCGGATGACGGTGTGACATTGTCGAATGTCGCAATGGTTGAAACGGTCGCAGAGACGGAACGACCAGACATTATGGAAGACTGAGATGGAGATGTACTCAGTCCAGTGACCGAAGGTACTGGACCGTCTTCATTACCTTCAGGAGGAAGCTCCATGATGATTCGGCGCGGACTCTCTTCGATTGGAGTAATACGTGTAGAAGCAACGGACGTGCGGTGCGAATTCATGCCACGTCTTTCCGCAACGATAGATGAACGATAAGACGAAGGGACCACTGTGCTGCTTGTACTTGATGCAAACGAGGCCCGAGTGCTACCTGCGGGCCTATTTTCCTTCCTGGACGCAAAGAGGTCCAAGTCTGCCTGCTCTGCCTCAGCCGCCGACGGAGCCCTGTCATCGCTGTATGAATCTCGAGGGGTGACTATCGTGTCTCGGAAGTCGGGCAAGAAAGGGACTTCAATAGTCGAAAGGACATCATGCTCCAACAGCCCGAGCATTTGTATTTCGTGCATTTTAGCCCTTGCGACGAACCTAACACGATCCAGACGTTAGTTTGCTCTTCAAAAAATTTTGGTCACATCGTGACTGACCTGTCCTTCCGAAAGGGCAGGTCCATTTGCTTGTCCCAGAATGTCACGCCAATCCAGAATGGCTCCCACCAAAAGGTCACCTTCTGCCGTGCAGTCGTATCACCGAGTGTCTCATCGCCACCCCATAGCGGATCCAAGTCACGAACGCTACTTGTCGCGTCCCTGTCAAACTTGGGCTCGTGCCCTTGAAAGCTGAAGATAGGGCTCTGGTGCAACGGGGCTTTTGCAAGAGACACGAGGTCAAGCCCGAAACCCTGATCTAGCATTCTGGTTGTCGTCAAGCGCAAGAGTTGTTTGGATACACGAAAGTACCCAGTTCCTGGTGTTATGATTATTGTCGAGACACCAGTCGACGACAAAGAACGGTCGATGTAATGGGTCTCGTTGGGATTGAGACCCAGGTTGAGTGCCTCGAGAATGGGGCCATCATGAGCATAGGATAATTGTCCAACCAAACGCGCTTGGCCAGGTTTGGTGGATTCCATGGAAGCTTGGTGATAGTGGTGCGCTAGGAGAATGTCGCGTTGAAAGGCCCAAAAGGAGTCCTTGAGGAGGAACAAGGTTGGTTTCCAGTCATTGATGACTTCCAAGTCTGTGATGATCTTGAAGAAATCCTTGTACCACCTTCCATCCTCATCGCGACGTAGGGGTCCCGCAGCATACTCCAGTTCTGTCGCATCGTAATAAACTCTGGAAATCAACACGATTGTGACAGTGTGATTTGTACCCGCTTCTCGCCATTTTGAAAAAAGGGTTGGGAGAAAAGAATGAACAATTTTTTCGTAAAAGCGCTCGCCGTCCCCAGCAAATTGCCAGAGCTCACGACAAACTTGGATGAATATCGTGACCTTGGCCGACAGGGACCTATAAATCATTTTGGTCGTTGGCGTCACATAGCCTGAAGACACCTGGCGCGGGAAACGTGGGGTGACCAAAGGGGGGATTGCGAAAGCGTTGTCAATCATACCTGTTGGCCTTTGACATAAATTCTCTGAACTTTAGCGGCGATCATGCCAATGAAAGAAATATCTTGGTCAACGAAAACACATCGGCCAACGAGGTGTTTACCGAGCCTCCACATCTCATTGCGGCCCAGGTACAGATCAGCAAAAGAGAACTCGATATAGTCGGCAGAATGGCTACCCTTGTCTACCTGTGCATTCGTGTGAGTAGATGACAGGCATGTGGCGCGATCTTGCGTACCTTGGTGACCGTGACTTCGGTGTTGTTTTTCATGGCAAATGCATCGGCAACATTTCTAGGTAAAGATATCTGAAAGGATCGGAGATGAGTCTGGGCAGAGGTGGGTGAGCTGAGAGGAATTTGCCTGGAGGGTTGGCTTGGGGCAACCTTCATCTCTGGGGACAGTAAAAAGGTAGCCAGAGGTGCATTCGGACTGGGTCACGCGCAGCAAGTCTCCCTCTGCAACGCCGGGCCACCACGATTGATTGAAAATGACCTTGGATGACTCCTTTGGGTCGTGGACCCAAGTGTTGAGCACCTTTGCGTCACCCAGCCTCAATGGAGCACCGGGTGTACTGGGGGGCATCCTGGCGAGAGATTGGGCGGTGTTGGATCGGTTTCGGCCATAGTGAAGAACAGGATCGGCCCGGGGATGAACCGTGCTCATCACATGGAGGTGCTAATACTATGTTGTACGGAAGCAATACAAATTGACGAGACAGTTTTTTTTTCTTCCGGACCACCACGGGTGCTGTAGTTCTGCCCTGGGCCGTCTCTCGAGTTCGTTGCCTCACATTCATTCAACTTCACACTCTTTTTTTCACGTTTTCGCACTCGCCGCTTCGACACCGATGTCACCGAACCCATCCTTCTCTGACGTCCACGAGATCCACGAGGCGTCCACCCTTAGACCCGACTCCAGCGCCTCCATTGGCACTGCCTCGCCCACGCTGCTGAATCCTGAAACGTTGGATGTCCGCTCGTCCCTAGGCTCTTCTCATGGCACTCCTACCGTGAAGTTTGCACCCCTTCCGCAGATCGATCCCAGCAGAAAGCGGTCCTTGGCACCTCTCGGGGTGTCCGCACGTTCGCGCCGCAAACAAGTTTTTCAGCAGGAATCTGGTTCATTGCTATGGTGCACAGATCCCGACGCGCCAGAGGAGACCATGGAGGATCCCCTCGTCTCGTTTGCAAAGTTTGTAAAGAAGACGGGCAAAACGCTATGGCGAAGAGTGAGGCAGGGCAACAAAACTGTTGTTCCAGGGGCGAATGAGTCATATTCTGCCGAGCCTGTTCTGGACATCAGATCCCCGGGCGATATTAAGGCACTAGGGGAGAAGGGTGGATGCATGTCAGTGGTCGTGATTGAGGAGGAAGGGCCAGGGCGTCGGGCCACTTGGTCGCCGGCGGACAAGCGCAGGACGCTCAGCCTGGACGAGGCGAAGCGCAGGAGTACGAGTGACTTGCCAGTGATTCCATAGTTGCACTTGTTTCATAATATCTTGGCCATTTTGCTTGTCGGGTGTTGCTACTTACATAGTGTCCTTTGAGCCAATCGGTGTCAAATGGAGACTTTACCGAGTAACACGCTTTTGTCGGACTACTTTCGCCGCCATTTCTTTCGTTCCTTTCCCTCACTCCCTCCTTTCCTCTCTCGTCCGGGTCGCGTCTCCTCCTCCTCCTCCCCAGCTGCCTGCTTGCTTCCAGGTCTATCTTGGCATGTCCTGTACCCCATCTCCTACGGGGACTCTGTATGCCACAGTCACGGCGTTCACCCCGTCAACCTCGTACTCTCAGAGTGCAGCAGACATCCAGGCTCAATTGTCCACCGTTGTGCAGCAATCATGTGTTGCTTCGGGCGCAATCAGTGGGTCATCGGTCGCGTGTATATCAATCACGGAGGTGAATACAGTAGGAGGCAAGTGCCTTGTCTTCAGCCTATCCTCTGCATTCGAGTCCATGGCATTGTGAGGCCGTGTTGCTCTAGTGCACCGAGAATAGACATGCTTTGACCGTGGACGCTGATCATGTACATATTTGCTAGGTGGTGGCCAAACCGCGCAAGTGCCGATTGTCATAACCGTCCCAGTGGCGGAAACACAGCCTACACAGACCTTGTTTGCTCCATGCACTAGTGGAGGAGGGAGCTCATCTACGTCGCAATCATCTACGCAGTCCTCCACAGAGACCCCACTGACCACGTCCGTTCTTGTTGAAAGTACTCCCCCGCCCTCTACAGTAGTCGAGGCATCCTCGGCCACGCTTGCAGATGGCTCGGTCGTGCAAACTATCGTCACGGTGGTTACGACGCCGCCCCCCACTTCCGTCTACCTACCTACTTCTCTTGCCAGCGCTACCCTGCAAGGCAATGTTTCACAGGGGTCAGGGACGAATGTTGCGCCTGTAGTCGGAGGTGTTCTTGGCGGCCTCCTTGGGCTGGTAGTGGTTGTAGGATTGCTCTGGTGGTCATGGTAAGATCTTGGTGCTTTGTATTTCAAATCAGTACTGACAATACCTCTAGCCGGAGGCGTCGATCATGGGATGACATTTTTGAGAAGGAGGACTTGCAGAATGATGATGCTTGGGTGCCACCTGTACGCCATGAGCGCGACAGTCGCAATCTCCGTATGAGTGCTGGGCCCAATCCTTATCAATACGGACTTGTTGGGCACGTTATCCCTCCTGCCGCAGCCGGCGAGCCAGTGAGGTCGTCGCATTATAGTTCGGTCAGCGAACACTCGGGTACACATAGTCGCCACACGTCGTATTCGGCAACGCCCTTACTTCAAGCTAGTCGCACGTCGAGGCCTTCCACCGCTGGATCTAACCTGACCGTTCAGACGCATCCTGAACCGAGGGTGCTGAGCCCTGTTGGCAGCTCCGAGACGGAGCCCCGTTCGTTGTCTATGGTTTCGCGTCCAAATAGCATGGGGCCCTTGCTAGATGGCCAATCGACTCCGGCACTGCTCAGCACGTGGACACCAAATACGGACGACCTAGCGGTTCTTGAACCACTGGATCGCACTGGGAGTCCCGTTCTTTCGACCGAACGGCGTGTCTTGCAGATTGTCAACGAGGGCCCTCCTTCGCCAACTGATACTGTTTTGCCAGGTCTGCGTCAGACATCTTCTGGACCTTCATCGAATGTTATCGTCCATACAGACGGAGGGCGGGTCCCCGAGTGTGACCCGCCTGCGTACTCGCGCTAAGCCCAGGGCGACGTGCGACCATGGAAAGTGGGCACTACGGACTACGAGCATGGTACATATCATTACGCGGACCTCGTTCATGTGGACTAAATCTGCTGTGCATAAGACCTTGATTCCAAGCAATTCCATAGTCTAGGGACAATATATGTAATGGTGCTTTTTTTACGTTGGTTCTGGTAGACACACTAATGGGATTATTTGCTGGGATCTGAATCTGACGCGGCAACGAGGACAATGGTGTGGGTTATGTAATCCGGAGACTGGCAGCTTCTCCAGAGAACAATAGAACGCGCTTGTCAATGGCGACACGCTCTCCGGGACTATATAAGATTTGGCCGCGAGACCATGGCTACCTCATTTCCTTGGTCTCTTTTCATCCGGTGCTGGGTCACCTCGTCTTTCAATCCTCACCTTCCTTGTCCTCCTTAGTAGCTCATGGCACCCGTACGCACCTGTACGTCCTTCCTCCACCCATGCCATCGTTTGCTCACCTCTCTTCCAGACATTTTCTTTGGCCTCAATGTTGTCCGTGTTCTTAGCATCGTATCCCTTCTGCTTGTCTTCGCCAGCAGTATCCTTGTCATGGTCACAGACATCGAGGCTGTGAACGCTTATGACTCGGCCAAGCAGAGCAGCAATTCCACCACCGCTCAAGATTTCGTCGACTGTGACTACATAGGGTACGTACCTGCTTAATGCTCTTCGTCTCATCCTCACCTTCCCCACAGAAACAGTACCGTCCCAAATCAAATTGGTGGTGTTTTCTGGGCGGTCATAAATCGCCTCTTCATCATCTTCCAAGTCGTCACCCTCATTTTGGCTGAAATTGGTTGGCCTGCCGCATTCTTTGATCGCTTCTTTCCCGTGTTGGGGACCCATTTTGGTCTTGGTGCATTGGGCATATTCCAAGGACTGTGTGTCTACCATTCTCACTTCTGATTTGGCGATAGGCTCATTTCCACTTAGAATCGGCGCCTCGGTCCTTTCTCAGCACGTTGACGATTTCACCCTCGTGGCCGCCTTCTTTCTCTTTGTCATCGGTTGTCTCAACATGCTTCTCGGTCTTATCTTCCGCGAGTCGGCCAAACAAAGACGCTCCATCACGGCCTGGCGTGCTGGTCCTCAGGGCACCCTTCCCACTCACTTACGCCCTGCTGCAAACCTAAGCCGTTCCGCAACTGCGACATCTGGACAGTCTTCTACTTCTTCGACAGTGTACGACGAAAAGCTCCCCGAGTTTGGCGCAGCAAGGAGTGCGAGCCGTGCTGGATACGGTTTCGGGCGTCAAGGCGAAAAGGCAGCTGGAATGAGAGGTTTGTCATGTCCATCAATGTTATCTCATGACAATAACCGGTCCCGCAGGCTTCCTCATATCTAAGCCCCTTGAAACGCTGCCGCGTTATGCAGCACGCCCGACTAGCGCACCCTCTCGCTCACAATCACCAGTGCTCGATACCAAGCCCCACTTTCAATCCAGCCCCACTGCTCTATGACCTCACGTTCAAATCATTGATTGATTACGAATGTCACCTGTACGCCGGAAGGACTTGCTTTAGGACATTCTGACTTAACACAGCTAATATTTCCTGTCACTGTAATGTTGTATTTCTCAGCTGGCATGACAAGACCATCAAGACATGTAGCTTTAGCCCCCAAACTAATATAATGTTATCATTCATCTTGTGCTACGTGTCCAATTCAATCTCTTTGGATGTCGCTGTGCGAGCGATGAGGGTGGTGAAGAATAAGAGTAATGTTTTGTTCTAAGAATAGAACCACAAGATGAGTCTGAGTGAGTGGACTACAGGAGGTGGAATGAACTGGCGGAAGCGCGTGGCGCTTTCTGTAACAGAAGCCTGGACCAGCGGGTAGGACATGAGCACTGAGCTGCGAGGTGCCGGGAACGACGGCGAGGGTGAGGAGAGGTGGGTGCAAAGAGATGCGAGGGCGAGCGGGTAGGAAGTGGCGCGGGGATAGAGGTGAGCACCGCTCGTCCGAAGACTTAACGCTCTGGCTATGTTCGTGCCTCGCGGTGCCGCAACATGACCATCGACGGTCAATTAAATGATACTAGTCAAACGAATGCTGTTCAGAATCGTCTGACACATCCATGTCAACCACTGATTTATCATCGGCAACATCGATCACCCCTTCAGATCTGAAGGATGGTGCTGATTCTCTGTTGGGCATTGAGCATTTCTGTGGGGTGAATGTATGCAAAGGAGAGCTCGGTGTCAGAGGAAGCGGCGGTGGCGTAGTCGATGGTGGAGAGGGGGTAAAGTCCTCGGCAGTGGCACCTTCCAAAGCCAGACAGCTCGAAGCACTAAACACACCAGGCATTCTCCACGGCGGCACTGATAAAGTGTTACTTGTACCCAGACCACCAGAGAGTATACGTTCCCAGAGTGCCCTTCTTTCTGGAGTGAACGTAACACTCACCCGGGAGAACGAGGCCACCCTGTCCAGTGGAGTGCCGTTGTAAATAGAGAGTGCTGTAGAAGAGAAATATGTGTCTGGGTAGGTCGCCCATCGGGTCCGTTCCTCGTCGACAGACGTGGTCAGCGAACTGGTTGTCGTGCGAACCGAGGTACTTCGCGGACTAAGCAGTGCTAGGTTAATTTCTTCGTCTTTATCCACACCGTCGAAGATCGTGAATGAATCCCGCTCCGTAGTAGTGACCTGCCCTTCCGCCTCTTCCAGGATGCGGCAACAAACCAACTCCATCGGGTCTCGGCGGCCAACCCATCCAGGAGGGTATCCCCAGTACGCCATGTTACGGAGCCACTCGACTGTGTTCCCCGGGTCCCCCCCTTGTAACCCAAGTGCGTCTCGTAAAAGAGGGCCACGGATTACACCCGGCTCATAAGATGCAAGCCACTCAAGCCGTTGTTGTTTCCATCCTTCAGCTACATAGAAGCGGGCGAATTCCTGCCCGCCGGGATCGGGATGGAGAAAGTTGAAGAGCTGGCGTGATAATGAGACCAACTTTCGATCGATAGGTTCTGGGCACGACGCAACGGCGTGGTCGGGAGAACCACAATTAAAACACAACCTAAGGTCTTGTCCTGCAGCCGAAAGTAATTCGTCCCTTTCTTCTCCGAGCGCAACACCGGGAACTCTGTCGTACAGGCAGGAATGCCAGTGACCGAAAGATGGGGCAGGGGGACATATAGAAGACGTAGTGTCGACAACGAAACAGTTGTTGGGATCATCGACTATTCCGTCGATTTCTCGGACTGAAGTTTCGCCTCCCGCTGGCTCAACGCCTCGAGCACTGTGGAGGCGTCCCAACGACCCTTGGCTATCTCCATCCCGTCGAGGTGTAGGGCGGGTATCCAGTAAACATATTTCTTCTTCCACCTTTCCTGGCCCTTTTCTTGGATGTTGATGACTTCCAGGTTGAACTCCCGCTGGGCGCTCTTGATGAGTTTTGAGTGCTGAATATGTACGAGCACCTGGCGCACCTGTCTCCTCACTTTGGCCAGTTCGGCCTTGGCAATCTGGACGTTTGTGCTCGTCACTAGACATTTTCAGGTACTGCACGACACCCACCTCGCACAGAGAGCACTGAGGACCTGAGAAGAGTGTGAGACGGGCGATTCTGGAGGCTGCTATCATGGGGCCGGTTCGGTAGCGACGGTGGCTGTGAACTGTAAACAATTGCCGGTGCCGGGTAAGTTGAATCCTTGCGCAAGAGAGTCGATGCTCTGCTGCTCGTCCGCGCCAGTTCACGCTCAATGAACTGCTGGAATGTCTATTCAACAACCAGCTTGGCTGCAGAGAAGTAAGGCCACTCCTTTTATCCACATCCCTCCTCCTGATGTGTCCTAGCACGGCCATGTCCGTTTTTCTCTCAAGGACGATGCCTCTTTGCAGACTCTTGCAATTTTCTTCACGATGTCAAAGTCCGGAATGCTTTGAATCAACCGCTGCCTAGCACTAGTCAAGCTAAACAGCTATCTTTTCGTCCCAAGCCCGTCTTCGATCCTCCTTCCGTCGTCGTTAATTCTGCCAGCCCCCGTTCGGCCAACCTAGCAAGTCCGGGAGGTCAAGCAAGTTCCGTTCAAGACTCGTCGCGCTACTCGGGACTCTTGTCTGTGCTTTCTGATGTCATTGATCCTCCCTCCAATCCTCCCACCACCGCCAAAGAGGCTCCCCAAGGAACGTCCGCCATCCTATCCACTTTTCAGAGTACGGCGCGGGATTCCACCGACTTACCTTCGGAATCGGATTTAGTTGCTTCAGATTTCGAGTCGGCCAGTACCATTGCTCATACGGGGACAGCACGAGATGGTTCTAGTTGCGCGGGGCCGTCTTCGAGTCTTCAGTTCGGCTCCGAAGATACTTTGCTCGATCCGTTCGGATACCGGGCGGAATCTTTCTTTCCCAAAGGAGATGGTGGACCCGTCACCGAGTTCCTGCCCGTTCCTGACGACACGGAATCTGCCGGCGGGGATGCTACATCCTATTTCGTGGAGGATACAGAAACATGTGCGGTAGGGTCAGAAGGCAGTGACGACGAAGATATGAACAACTACGAGGAGGATTTTACTGTAACGGAGTCCAACAGGCAATCTGCCCTCTCGTCGTTCACCGGCGCGTCACTATTGGCCTCACCCCGGAATAGTGTTTTCAGGGAGTCTTCTGTATCTAGCCACATTGTGGATGGTGCTGTGGACCTCTTGTCCCCTGTTGAGCTTTCGGCCAAGCTCCGGCCGTTCCCTATTCCTTTGTCGGGTTCCAAGGTCAAAAGAGGGGACTCAATAGATTCAGGATATGCTGACGGGGATAGTTGGGTTAGCCCTCTTCCATTCCCGCGTTCTCCGCCCAGAAGCTTTCGATCCCCTGTGACATTCCAATCTCATTCACGGCGGGCATCATATTCCACTCCTGCACTCAAGGGTAGCAGCGTATCGTACGGTGTCAGTGCTCCTCACCATCCCATTGAGGACATCAAGGAAGTTGAGTCTGACGGGAGTTCGGAGCATGGTTCGGAGGACAATGATGATAGTGCATACACAATTTTGGATGCCTATGACACGTCGCCACACGAAGAACAGGGAGAAAATAAGGCTCATGACCCTTTTCAAGTGAATGTCACTGTTGACATAGAAGGCGAGGTCGAGGAAGAAGTGCTATCAGAGGTTCCCGCAGTTATGGGTAGCCCGCAGCGGCACTCCATTGAACATCTTCATCCGACAAGGGAATACGATCTAGATTCATGCAACCAGCCTTCTTTCGTTTCCGATGACAATTTGTCTTTCAAGACCGCACTTTCAGCGCAGCCTTCCTATGAGGATTTGAGCCAAATCTGTAAAATATCACCTGTCAAGCAGGACTCCCTCCTTTCGTCCATCTCGGGATGGTCAACCCCCAACACATCGGTTCTCTCACTTTACAGTGATGCAAACGATCCCCTGGGGCGCCCCATTGTTGGGTCACACGTGTACGAGTCTTTCCTCGACACAATAGGCCTGGCAAGTCAGATTGACACCAGCAGGGTCTCTGAGGTTCTTGCCTCGGAGGAGTCTTTACTCTCGAAGGAAGTTGCCATCGACTCGGACGTACCGCTTATTTCTGCTTGCGTCGAAGAGCTGCAGGGACTTGCTCCGGAGAAGGTTGTTGTCGCGCAGGAACCCCTATTTGGCGGTTTTTACTTTGATAGACGCTCTCCGATATCGAGACCATCAGTGGGCATCTCCCATGGGTTGTCTTCGGCCTGGGAGGATCTCGGCTACGTCCCTCTGGGCGCCAGTAATCATCAGGAATTTGCTCCACAAAAGGCTGTTACCCCGCAGGAATGTTTGTCTGGTGCTTTCTATTTCGATAAGCATCCTCTGAAGTCGAGTCCGTCAGCAGAGGTCTCTCATAGTCCTCTTTTGGTCGGGGACGCTCCCAGCTTTGTTTGTCCAGGTGCCGATGATCTTCAGGAATTTGCCTCGGTAAATGTTACTGCTCCTCGGGAATGTTTACCTAGTATTTCGCATAACGATCGGCTCTCTCCAAAATCGAGTCCATTAACGGAGAGGTCTTACAGTTTATCTTCCTGCAAGGGTGTTCTCGGCTTTGCTCTTGTACCTGCCCACGATGTTCAGGAATTTGTCCCGGAGAATGTTTTTTCCCCGCAAGAAGGCCTGTCTGGCGTTTTGCATTTCGATAAACATCCTTCGAGACCGAGCTCGCCAGCGGAGAGTTCTCGCAGACCGTCTCTGGTCAAGGACGCTCTCAGCTATGCTCCGCACGGCGCGGACGGAAGACATAATAGGCTTCCAGCGAATGCTGTTACTCCTCGGGAACACTTGTCTGGTGTTTTTCATTCTGATAATCACCCTCCGGAATTGAGCTTGTCAGCGGGGAGCTCTCACAGTCCATATTTGGCCCCGGACGTTCTCGGTAATGCTTTTGTAGGTGCCAGCGGTGTTCAGGAAATTGCTCCCAAGGAATACTTGTCTGGTGTTTTGCATTTCAGTAGACACTCCTCGAAGCCGAGTTCATCAGCGGAGAGGTCTCACAGTCTACCTTCTGTCGAGAACGTTCCTGGGTACGCACCTCCAGATGCTGATAGTGGCGAATCCGGTTCCCCAGTGCCATCGCCTACCGATTTTCACGGTTACCTCGCAGAATGTGCTACATCACGAGCAGACCAAAGTCTGGTTGTGGAGAGTAGCTTTGGGTTTGATGAAGTTACTGAGTGCCTCGACTCCGAGTGTGACAATTTCACTCGACGGTTGTCGTTTCCTCTTCCCCCACCATTCTTGTCTGCTGAGTTTGTCGGACACTCCACCCTCGGTGGTGCAGATACCTCTGTCCTGTCCGAGGTAACTGTCGTGAATCCCGGAGAGGATGTTTCGAACCCATGTGCAATGCCACACCAGGAAGAAGAGCAACGGATGTGTTCGGGTTCCGACCTGACGGAGAAAGTGCGGCCAGGCCAGCTCCCTTCGGTCGGTTCTCCTGATTCTGACGCTGATTTTACGTTGCGGAGGAGTCGGGCCGCATCCGATCTCACTGTGAAAGGAAAGCCATCTTCTGTGACTACTCCTCAGGGCACTCCTTTTATATCGAGGTCGCCATCACCACCACTGGAGCTGCAGGGTCGATCCGATTATGTACAGTCGCTCTATGACCAGTACTTTGACGATGGTGCTCCCGACGATGGCTCAGAGTTCTCTAGCCCCACGCACAATCCTGATGTGTCTGATGCCTCGGATCAACCCTCTCAAGAGGCTCACCCCCAATTAGTGGATCTCACGCCAACGTGGAAAAACCATCTCTTCCAAGGGAAATCCTCTCTATGTTCTGATAGCAAGCCTAGTAATTCTGGTGCAGATTCTCCACGATCTGAACCCATCCTTCGTCCTCTTTTGACTGGGGGGAGATCATTTCTGCGTCCTTCCCTTGTCGAATTTGTTCCGAAGGCAAATCTTGATAGCATCAATGAAGCCTCTTCCACACACCCGTCTACACGATTGCAGGCTAAGGAGATTGGGAGTACTATGGTCCCATTAGGATTCCGCCGCCACAGACCGCAGGTATGCGAGCAATATTGACTATGCGACCTTCGGACTCACTTGTTACTTAGCCTGCGGCTCGGATACAACCTGCATCGCAACCGTTGCATACTGTACTCCCCGCGTCCCAGCTCCGAGAAGTGCTGCGCATTCGAACCGATATACCGCAAGAGGGTTTGCCCCCCGGATGTTCTTCTGCAAGCCACGTTTCCTCTACAACGCGGTCACCCTTACCTGTGCAATCGATGTCTGCTCCTCCCACAGGCGGGTTGAAACCACTCCGCCTCGTCAGTAGCTCTCTGACAGTTTCACTTTCCTCGCTGATCTTCTCGTCCAGTCTTCCATTATTAATAAGAGATCTTCCATATTGTCCAACCATTCGTCGAGCATTGCATCCAGCATTTTGTCTTGTAAGCAAGCTGAATTCATCAGTCACTCCAACACTGACCTGTATCGCTCATCAGTAGACCATTCATTCAACTCATCCACACCGCAATCGCCCAGTGTATCATCCACTACTTCGGTTTCACGTAATTCATTGGTATGTCACTTGTTTCCTCTTGGAGTTCATGAATTAAACGGCGGTAGCTTTCGTCTTCATGTGAACAAATACCCGAGCACATACATCATACCCTCAAGCGCCCCTGCTCCAACTCTCCCATCCTGCAAGCCATCGATTCCACTTACTTTGCACCGCAGTCATCTTCAACTCGTCGCGATTCACGATCCGCTTCCGCACCCATTCAACAGTCAAAGTCTTGGCGTCTATCGCATTATCGAGCAGGTTCTCGAAATGATACCTTAGTTGATAGTACCCGTCGTCTTTCTAGGAGGACTTCGACATTAAGTTTTTCTTACGCTGTAGACGAGGAACAAGAGAATGCCGAGGATGATCCGACACATCCCATCCAGTTCAACCACACAAATGACCGGCCACGTCCTACTTCTGTTCTCGCACCTCCCGCTCACGCCATCGCTACACCGAAGCCCACCCTCCTTTTCGCTATTGCTAGCGACAATGTGGACCAAGTGCGCCAAGTCCTTGAGAGTGGCGAGGCAGGTCCAAATGATTCCGTTGGACCCCAATCTGCTCTGGCGTTCACACTCACCAACGACAAACTAGCGCATAAACCAGAGATCGTAAAAGCGTTGCTTGCATATGGTGCAAATCCCTCAACATTGCGAAACCTAACCCTGGGCCCCGCGCCACGCATACAGGGAGCTAATGAACCGAATGCTCCCCCTCCCGAGACTACGTTGGAAGGAATGGATCCAGCCACAAGGTAATTTGGATCGTTTGTTTCGTTTCCTGGCTTATTCACTCGTTATGCATAGATACTTCGTCGCTCGAGCCGATACGGCTCATACTCGCCAGACTTCGCAGCTAATCTATCGCTCATTCTTCCGTCCTCTGACACGGGTTCGGTATGATGTCATTGGGCAAGACTGGGCGCTGGAGCAATTGTTCCGCGTTCTTAGCATGCATTCCCAGAAGTTAGCTGTGGCTCCTATCGTGGTTTTACTGTGCGGTGAGTAGCTCCAATCCCCTAGCATTTGAAGTCGTGCGAGTTCTAGTATAGGTCCGAGCGGTCACGGGAAGAGTTTGCTGGCACGGAAATGTACATCTATTTTCTTCATGTGTGATTTGGCTTCTAATACCGTTGAACAGTTGGGTCCCTGCTTGATGTCCCTACTCACACTGTAAATATGACCACACTCCGATCTGCTCATGACATCTGGCAGTCGTTCTCTATGAGTCCGTATGAGGTAAGTCAGACTATCTACGACAGCAACAAGGCAAAATAACGAACAACTTTACAGGAACCTTCCTCCTGTACTCTCGCAGAATTCCTAATTGAAAATGAGGGGAAGAGATGTGTCGTAGTGTTGGACGTGAGTATCTTACGTCGATAGGTCGCACGTGCACCTCATGCCGTACTCCAGGAAATCGAGAAAGTTGAAGATCAGAAGGCGCTCTGGTCGCTTCTTATGCCATGGGAACTTGGTTCGTCTTCAACGTTGAATTCTACACGGTTCCACTGATTGCCTGACAGGTCAATGTTCTTTGGAGGCCGGGAAGCGTCATATTGATGCGCGCAATGTCATTTGGCTAGCCACGTCGAACGTCGGTCACGAGTTGGTCTTCGAATATCACGAGAATCGTGCGGAACCAGACAAGCAAATGCCACGTGAGGAATACCTTGAGCTGACGGGTATGCTGCGACCCCGTGTCTCGCACTGCCTCGGGGTATGATCATTTTCTTTCGTCAGAAAGACTTGTCTTAGACTCGTCCTACAGGCTTCGTTGGTCTCTCGTGTCACTACGGTCCTTCCATTTGTGCCCTTTACACTGGATGAAAAGAAAGCTATTGCCGCGGAGGCTGTCTACGCATTCGCCGGCGATGCTTCCAAGATGATGTCCCCTCAAGGGGTAGAATCATTGGTCATGAAGGCATTACCGAGCTACCACGCTAGCGAAGGAGCACGGTCACTGCACAGAGCTATATCGAACATCCTGATCGACACGATCTAGCTCTCGCAACCAGATATCTTGTTGCGTGATAGGCTCTGTCGACATCCCCTGGACATGTATTTATCGCTACATCTAGGCCCAGGTCCAATCCAGCATATGCATAATTGAATCCATTTGGGTGATGGTGGGCAAGACAGCCCGTGACCTTGCAATATTTCCCGGTGTCGCGACGCAAATTCATTGAGTCGTTGAATGCAGTGGATGACATCTGCTTCCATCACGGCTCCGGTGCACAACTCCTTCCCATGGTGCTGCACGCTTCGCTCAGCGCGCCAAAGCGATACTGTCACGTTGCTAGGGATAATGATACAGGCTCGAGACCTACATAGGCTCGACCCAGTCTGTCTTGCGAGGTATATTCACTTCGTTTGCCACCTCAGTTGTCCTCGGTGAACGCATCGTTCGCTGACCCAAACATCGCGCTTTACTCACGAATTCTCCTTACGTTTCGGCTGGCTCGGGGGCCGCATCGACCGCTTCAATCGTCATCTTTCTGTCACTGTTTGGCTTGGCTGCCCTAGGTAAGTTTGGTTGGATTCATTGTTTGTGTGGTATCGGATTTACTCACGCTGCACGATGAAGCGGTTGCTATCAGCTGGGTACGAAGACGACAGTCAACACCAGATGTTGCGGGCGAACATCCGCTGGAAAAGGCAGCGGTGGGAGACGTCGAGGCTCTGGCCGCGACCCGCCCGATCATCCCGGTCGCCCCTCTACCGGACGTGCGTTGGACACCCCAGATCCGCTCAATCAGTGGCCCCGCACAAGACGAGGACTCGCACGGAAAACTAGTAGCCACTCTCCCCAAGCGTGCGCGATCGCCTCCCCCATCCAATTTTATCAAGCCCCTGAGCCTGTTTCCGAATCGTATCCTAAATCTGCACCGGCGTATGCACTGTCGTTTTCGCAGAATGAAGTTCCCCACCTAGAAAAGAGTTGGAGAGGGGACATGTCCCCTGCCGTGACACCTCAGGCCCTTGCCGTGAGCGGTATGCAAACTCGGTGTTTGGGAAGATCCGAGCTCGTGTGCATGAGATTCCTGGGTCTGTTCCATGATGCAGTGGTTACGACTCTACGTTTGCTTTTGCGCTGGCGCACTTTTTCCACGAAGCTTAGTGCTTGCGACTGCTCTAGAAGCTAGCATAGGTGGTGATCGCGCGCAGCACAATTCGAGGTTGTGATGACCAGATCTAATGCTATACGTGCCGCATTGCCGTTGGCGGAGGTTATTTCGGGACTCCAAATTCATAATGTGCCGCGTGTGACATGCCCGTGAAAGGCATCTGCAACACCTATGGAAGGCAAACGCTGCCGGTTCATCAATCTCTCAGTTAACCGCCCTCAAGAAAGCACGAGCAGGTAGCTGATAAATGCGGATCCATCTGTACCATGCCGAAGACGGAAAGGTAAGTTGTTAAAGTGCTATTCTTAATTTACTGAAATTTTTGCAAAGTGGGGGAATGATAGTATGTGTCACTGAAAGATGATGCGTTCTCGGACAGTCAGTAGAATAACCGGATGCATTCAGTATACTACCGTATAGGAATATCTATCGAGAATTTGCTTCTATTCCTCTGGAAACTGAGCTTTCCGCCTGAACTTTGCCTGGTCTCGCAACCACTGAAGGTTGTGTTAGAGGGCAAGCTGGAGATGAATGTCGCAACACGTACTTGGCGGTATTGATGCAGCGAGCCTATTTTCTCTCCTGGTAGTTTAATCACGGATCAGAACGAGTCTCAGACGGGATATTGGTAGCTCTATACCATAGTAGTCTGGCACAGGATTGTTGGCGCTTTGTGCCCTTGGGTCGACGCGATTTTTGACTATATGTCTGTAGAACTCGCGATCCTTCGCTTCTATAAGGGCGAGGGTACGACGATGGGTCATTCTCCAGCAAGCTGAACCGATCAAGGGGCCCAGAAGGTACCCAAGGCCTTGAAAATGTCGAATACGAAATTACAATGGTCATCTGGGTTGACTCACCCGTACACGCCATTGTACAAGCTCCATAAAAGAATATAGGGTCAATTCCCTGGCACACATATTATTACCGTCCGCTTTAACGCGTGCCGGGATGCATTAGGGGACTCACCATGATTGGCTTGGTCGCGTCCGTCTCTAGAGATCCAAAGTACGCGACTCCACCCACCAGGCCGAGAAGGGAAGAAGGGATGGTCAAGGCCTGGAAGAAGGGCATAAATGGATGTCCATTCTGGGGACAGTGCAAGCAGTATACCGTTTCCCATCTCCGCTTGCCGCGTCGAATCTCGAGGTACTCTGGCCACGTTATTGTGTCTCTGGAGGACTCGGGGACGGTGCTGGAATATTTCCGAATAAAACCAATTTTCCTTGGTGTAGGTTTCGTTGCCAGCGAGATGCAAATTCCGCGACCATACGAAGGTTTCAACAAGGATGCCATGAAGATTGATGTTCAAACGTTCAAGCCTGAGGCCCGAGCCGGTAGTGTGGGGGCTAGAAAAGAAAGTATTTCCCACGACAGTCCGCACGAACTCTTTGATGCGGGCCCCCGACGGCACACCACGTCCGCTTCCGTCTACGTACTGCCCGTTTTGCACGGATAGATATGGATCTCCCGTCGTCCAAGCGCGAGATAACGCCGACGCGTTCTCGTTGAGCAACCTGCTCCCTGCTGGAACGATAACTGTCACTGTCCATGACGCCTCGGAATCGCCCTGCCCCAGTGCATGCAACAGTCGTGGATGGCATCTCCTTCCTGTGCGAAAACCGTCTACTCATCCAGAGGTCACACTGTTTCGACGGCTCGCGTTTCTGACCCAGCATCTATATCTTCGGGCAACCTGCAGACTCGGCACCAGCGGGCGTGTAATTTTCATCAGACTTTATCTCATCCCTAATGACTTGCCGAATGTCTCCGGACGACTACACTGTCGCTCCGAATCTGTTGTCAAGGCAGCTCAACGTCATATGCATGACATCGTACCGCTAATTGAACAAAGCAGTGGCTTGTGGGATGCAGACGAGACCTGTCTCAATGTTCCGCAAAAGCACTTCTTGCCTAGCCACATCGTTTGTGAATTTGTGGCTTTTTGATGTCGGTGTTAATTGTCGTCGATAGGATAACCGCACCATGGCTGAAATTTATTCTGATCTACCTTCTCCGATACTGAATCCGTTGACGAATGAAAATACAAGACTCGTCCACCACGTTGCATCCGGAGGTGCAATTTGGGGTCTACGGACCACTCTATATGGTTATCAGCGACACTCGGTCGCTGTCATGCTTGACAGGGAATCGCGTACCAACCCTGTTCCAGATCCATTGTACATTGCCGTCTCGTGCATATCAGGCATCCGTTGTTATATTCAGCCATCGACGATGTCTGTGTTGCAAGAATGCCCTACGTTTTCCCCGTCTCGAGCTGGTATACTCTGTGAAGAACTAGGTATGTTGAAGCCCAATATCAAGGTCTGTAACTTAACTCTGTGCTAGGCACGGGAAAGACAGTTATGATTATTTCTCTTGTCCTCGTGACCGCCGGTCAACTCTCGGATCCAGAAGAGTCTACAGTCGATGAGCGACCTGTCTTGACACCGTTGGCCTACAACCACTTCCCGTCTGCGGAGTATGCTCTTGCAAGGGACAGGGCCGGTTTGGGCTGGGCAGCTATTCAACAAGTACCAACCCTTGTCGAACTTCTTGTGCATTACTTTTCTTCGTTAAATGTCACCACAGGTCGCCTGGCATTTGCAGGTGATTTGGAAACCTGTCATCTCTGGCCACTTATGCGAGCCAACACGCCCTTTTACCACCATTACAACGCTAAGCTCGCTGAGGGCGTATCGGAGGGGTCGCGCCGTCGGAATGCACCCAACCTATCCCCTCGAACCATGTACCTCTCCTCAGCCACCCTAGTGATCGTCCCCTTAGCCTTGTTGGGCCAATGGAAGACCGAGATTGACAAACATTGTCACGACTATGTTCGGTGTCTCATTGTCCGTCCTTCCATGGATCTTCCTCATGCTAGAAAACTTGCATCCGATTATGAGGTATGTGATGCATAATGATTTCAAGTCTGAATACTTGACCGATGATTCCTTCCCAGCTGATTGTAATGAGTGACTACCGTATGCAAGATGTATGGTTCCTGGTGCAGCGACTAATAATAGTCAGCAGGTTTTCGCCAAGAGTCCAAGAATGACAAAACAGAAAAGCTCCACGATCTCGTGCCTTGCACCTGCCCATACTTGACAGGATCTCGAGTTCCGGATTGTCACTGTCCTGGAGACTCTGATGTTACACCTCTCCTACAGATACGGTGGAAAAGGCTGGTCATTGATGAGGGTCACACTGCGAGCAATATGGCCACCACCATCAACTATTTTGTTCGGAAATTAAGTATCCAACACAAGTGGATTGTCACAGGTACACCCACATCCAACATACTTGGTCTTCAATTAGGTCGCACAACTGATAAGTACGAGTCCGACCATCATGTTGACTCAGTTGGCCCTGTCCCCAGTTGTCCTCACTCTGGCTCTTCCGCACCCATGTCTCCTAGTCCGGAAGACGGGCCCCACATGCGAATCTGGGGCAGTTATGATAGCCTTAACCTACGCAAACTAGGAACTATGATTGGAGATTTTCTTGCTGTTCCCCAATTTCACTCTGACCCGAAGAACTTCACAACCCATGTTTCAACACCACTCCGTAACCAACACGGACCACGACCTGGCGCTATCAGTGTTCTGACGCAAGTAATGCAAATGGTGATGGTCCGTCATAGGTAAATCAAAGAATATATCGTCATTTGCTTGTGCTTACCTGCGGCTCGGAAGAATCGAAGATGTGGAAAACGATGTTTTGCTTCCCCCGATGAAACACGATATTGTATACATGGATTTGGACTATTACGCTCTGAAGTCGTACAACGCAATGCAAGCTTCTCTCGCGGTCAACGCTATCGACTCAGAGCGCAAAGGTCCGGTAGGTCGACATATATCAGTATCGTGTGGTTTCGTCGCTGATTTTAACCCAGGATTACCTTTTCCACCAAAGTGTACGTCATGAGGCACTTTTACATGCAAAACAGCAGTTTCGTTTACCTCCACCCGAACCAGAAAGCCAAAGCACTACAAGCGGCCATAAGCAACTCGTTACAGTAAGCTGCTGAGCAAATTTTCATGCTATTCTCTGATTATCATCATCAGGGGCCTCTTCTGGTCATCTTCAGATATCTTGTACAATGTTGACGAGATCTGTGACTATGCGGATGAATACCTCACTCATGCAGCCAACCGATCGAGGGGACCAGAGGAGCTGGACCTCCTACAGCAAGCGCTCAAACATGTGTATGGACTATCTTCGTTGCACTGATGTTGCACTAACTTAGATACAGGGCTGCTGCTGCCAGCCATGAGACATGGAGAGCGATGCAGCGTTACGCGGACGTTCCATTCAAGATATCTGGGCTTGACCCAGCCGTGTTTGAAGCGTGGACACGAGCTGGGCTTTGTAACGACAGTCGAACGATTGACGTTATGCACCCAGACCGGCTGGTGAATTTGCGTTCGCTTGTGCGCAGGAAACCTCTGATCTCGATAGACGGCCTGGTTGAGGAAGGCAACATCCTTAATAGCAAAGAAGAACGGACGATGTCTTCGGAAACTATTGGCTCACGTGAGGTAAAACATGGCGGGAACCAAACGACAGAAATGGCCAGGGAAGTGCAAGGTACGATCAAAGTTTTGAAGAAACACATCGAACGGATGGACGACAAGGTGCTTGATGACCGTCGGGACGGGGGCGAGGTAAACCAAGTTACTTCCACTGAAGAGGCTGCAGCTCGCGTTACGAGACCCTCACCTTTGTTGGGGGTAAAAGTTGGACCTTCGCTGTCGACGAAGTTAAACTACATCCTTTCCGAGGTATGTTTGTATACATGCATTGATGACCGTGGATCGCATTCCGTGCGCTCGCAGGTCCAGCAATACTCTGTGAAGGAGAAATTCCTGATATTCTCCAACTCTGTCCTCACGCTCTTCCAAATCAGCGAGGCCTTGTCACTATTTGAAATCAAGTATCTGCAGTACACCAACCAGGAGGAATACCTGCTAAGGGAGCAACGCATCATGACATTCGAAACATCGGATGTGCACAGAGTTCTCCTGATGGACCTGAAGCTTGGCGCGCGCGGCTTGTCAGTTCATGCGACGGACATGCGACTTCGGGGACTAATGTCTTCTGTAGGAACTTGATATCGGCCTCCCGTATTATTTTCTGCGAGCCTGTCTGGCATCCTGATGTCGAATCGCAGGCCATTAAGGTTGAAACATTCTCGATGCATTCTAATTGTGGCCTGATTCAGCTTCTTAGCGTGTCCATCGTATAGGACAAACAAGACCAGTCACTGGTCAGCTTTTTCACTGTCGAGAGAATTCGTTGCTCAGGTCTCATTTAGTGAAAACTCTGGCCATCCGTTCTACACCTGAGGAAGCCATGATCGCTCGAAGGCAACACTTACGAACTAGTGACAAGGTCCCAAACATGACCACTGAAAGTGGCATGCGACAATACCTACAGGTAATTTGTAACCCTTTCTCGATTCCATTGTCATATAACGTGAAGTTAGCATCCCCGCTTCTTGAGCGAGTCTACCTCGAGTAATCTGATCAGTGTGGTCCTGTCACTCGATGACAATCAGGCGGCGTCAGTCGATATTCAGCCGAATTCGTCCGGGGATGAAGGTGGTGCAGGCAGAGCTGACGTCGACCCAGACATCCTTGGCTATGAGTCCGATGGAGATGTACCGGCACGCAAGAAAGTTAGACTTGAGGAGTAATCATTATTCGTTTAATTAGTCTACGTGGTTAGTGGGTCATGTGACTGACGCGTTGTTCGCGACGCGGGTGTTCGAATCACCAAGTGTCTCTATCCAAACCAGCTCTGTGTAGGATCGATGCTCGCAATCGTCACACACAACGGCGCCAGTCTCATTGACCCAGCCAATTTCAAGAATTTGTCGGACTCATTCCCTATTTCCAGCTCTTTGGAATGTTCTACGAGTGCCTGGTCTCCAGACAACTCCCAACTCTACCTTGCCAGTTCCTCATCTATCAAAAGATATACCCCGTCAGAATGCCTTCTAGAAGAGCTCTATTATGGATCTGATACTGTGACCTGCATGGAAATGAAGGACAAGAATAGCATACTCTTCTTTGCAGCCGCTAATAAGGTGTGGTCACTAGACTGTACCCGCTCACCTGGAAGGGTCATATCCTCCCTGGAACCCCACAAGAACACCGTAACAAGCATCGCAATGTCCAACGATAGCACTTTTTTGGCCTCCGTGTCCGCTTCTGCGGTCTTTGTACATAACCTGGCGCTTTCATCTCACACTCAATTGAAGGGGCTTCCAGACAGAAAGCCCGTCACCTGTTGCTTATTCCACCAACACTCCAAGGCTAGGCTTTTATTGGGTGCTGGACGCGACCTTGTTGTGTACGATTCCACGGAACCTTCTAGCCCACTCAATACCGTTCGTATCCCTGGGGGTGGGAACGTCGTGGGTGTGGCAACCAGCCCATTTAGCAAAACCCTTGTCGCTGTTGTCACGTCCAATGGTGACGTAGTACTTGTTGATCTAGATAAAGATAATGGGTATGTGACTTCTTGAGACTCATACCTATCTTAACATCTCTGGCCAGGATACTGAAAACCGTCAATGTGAAAACCCCTCTTACTTGCTGCGCCTTCACCGCGGAAGGCGCTGCCATATACCTGGGCACAGAAAGTGGCAAACTTTTGATCCTTGATTTGAGGTCACTAGAGAAAGAGCCAAAGTCGTTCACCATTGGAGACGATGGGGCTCCCATCGAGGCAATTAATGTCCAGGTAAGCATTTGATTTTGCGAGACTCACCATGGATCATTCACATTTATAGGGGAAGTCCAAGTCTCGCCCTACTAACACCGCTAACACAAAGGTCAAGTCAAGTTCAACAGCAGCTGTAAAGTTGTGTCCACAACGTTCTGCGTCCTCGGCGCGAACGGCATCCGGGGATTCCGTTGTTACTGGTCCAGGGGTCAAATCCCCAGCGCGTGTTACGGTTGCATCAAAGATTCGTGGGGGAGGTGGGGTCATACCCAAGAAGAAGCTTTTTTCTCCCGCGCGATCCCCGTTATCCGAGACCAAAAATTTAGGACTTGATGCACAGCTATCAGCTTCGCGTTCTCGTATGTAATTTACTCTTTTAGTGGCTCTACACAGCACCTAATATTGGTTCTTAGCGACACTGTCGCACCGCGCAAAACCTCTAAGACTTCAGAGAAGCAAGGAACGTGAGGAAAACCGCGAAGCTCCAGCTCCGTTGCCTTCTCCAACATTCCGTGGGTCAATCGAGCTGGCAAACGCAAGACAACATAGCTCGTCCCACAAGATGGGACAAGATGTTAAACATCTAGGACTTGGTTCTGCGCCGGAGTCCATTTCCGGGCACCTGGCAGCGATGCGATCCCGATCAGGTCCCATGTCGAATGACGGCCGGGACGAGGGCAATCGTCCAAAAACTACGATGCGTCGTGTGATTTCGGAGTCTGTCGAGCGGGCCTCTAATGGACGAAAGGTCAGAAGCACTTCATCTATTTCTGCTCAAAACAAAGTATCATCATCAAGAGCTGTTAATGGAGTCGTACGCATGCAACAAAAACAAGAACAAAGGTCAACCACGCCAGACAATAGTGGCGATCGTCTTGATCTGACCTCCCCCGAGTTGCCGCGCGAACCTGTGACGCCCATTTCATTGGGGAAGAATGCAACGAAAGCTCCATTGGCTAGTATCGGTATCGGTATACTCGGGCTTACGAGTCCCGAGGTTGCAACATGGGCTAAAGGCGAGATTCGGAAAGGTAAAGAAAAGGTGACTGAAGTAAAGAAGACTAGGTTTGCGCAGCATCCAGAAACTAAGTTGTCCAGAGGGAGCGACGAGTCGGATGACGAAGGTGGTCCGGAGATTCTTGTAGGCGAGGGACGGGATAGAGAACGAGAACAAGAGCTTTCCTTGCAGGTGTCACCACGTCGCCCAACAGCTCCCCCGACCTGGCTCCAATCGCCGCACCGCTCATCTACTGCGGGTCTGAACATGAATGCGGCCGCACAGGATTTTCTGCGGAATATTGTTCATGATGTCATGTACGACTTCCAGCGCGAGACCAAGGCGGAAATGGTGGGTTTACATTTGGACCTCGTCCGGATGGGTAGAGGGTGGAAGCAGGAGCTCAGGGAAATAATGGAAGAATGGAGCGGGGAAATTCAGGAGTTGAAGGCGGAGAACAAGCGGTTGAAAGAGGAAAACGAGAGACTACGAAGAGGTTATTGACTGTTTAAATGTACAATGTAGTCTGCCAAAGTACGGTCACGTGATCGCGTCGTGCATATGCCTTCACTTGCATGTCCGAGTCATTCTCGCCATGAACCGCACGCTGGAGTGTTTGTCTGCAACCTCGATCAACTCGCTCGTGTTCTCAGGTGGCGAAACCTGGAGCGATGGTGAGCTAGAGATGCGGGCAAGCGCAAACTTGCAGACGCTCGTTCAATCGGTGCCAGGACCGCCGAGCAATAACACAGACGACTCGAGTCGATCAGATGATGAACAGAATGTCAGCACATACGTACGCGTTTTTGAAGGTGCTGCCCACTCCCCTCTGGGTTCTATGTGCTGGACTTACACCCCTTAGACATGGTCTGTACCGTAATCAGGGAGGAGACGCATCTGCTTAACGATGAAGAATTTGCGCTGCTGACAGTTTTTGCTCACCTCTCCTGTACGTCAATTCGTCACCTACACCTACCAGTTCTTCATACTTGAAAAAAGATAACGCGCGGTTCCTCATGGTGAAGTTGCTGTTGAGAAAGAAAGACACCTGGCATCGTCTCGATACTCTGAAGTACGAAGGTGAACTTGGCTCAGTTTCAGCTATAGTAAACGCGATAGACGAACTGTGCCAAGTGGCCTCTGGGACATCGGATGTCGTCAAGGAAGGGCCAGAAGAACAAGGGTTTGTTGACCTCACGACGGACGAGAGTGTCGCGAAACTCCAGCAAGAGCAGGACAAGCCAACGTCAGTGGATGCAGGAGCCCCGGAGCCCTCATCAGCGGAAAGAACTCTTGCATTAGCTAGAAGCGAACGGGAAATGGATTTAAAGTGTCTACTAGAGTGCTTGAGACTGGATGAACTCAAAGCTATTGCTAAGCATCTGAAACTCAAGACAAACCAGAAGGTGAGTCTCCTTCCGTCAAACGATGCCCGACTAAGCGTATCCCTTGCAGAAAAACGATCTCATCAAGGACCTCCTTGGCACGTCATCCTCACAATCAACATTAGCGGGCTTTGCTTGCAAGGACGGGGTCACACCATCCAAAGGCCGTAGTTACCATCAAATCAAATTGCCATTTGGCAAGTTGAGGTCTCAGCGAGATAGGCTCAAGGAGATCGCTCTCCGTTACATAGGTGTGTGTCCCGGAGTTTTAGTGGCCGTAGCTCATTCCGACGTCAAGTCAAATGCGTACGAATTGACGAAGAGTTTTTCGCTGTGATACATCGAGTAAACCTCGTATATTTTCGTATGTAGGTTGCCATCATTCTATTCGTGTGACGTACTCTCATTTATTCCTTCAAGAACTCAGTATACCCCTGGCATACTCGTCGCGGCACTTTTGACCCGCTTCAGGAAACGAGCCTACCCTGGATATGATTATGAACGCACCACGAATATTTGGCCCACGCGCCAAGCCCTTCTTGACTATGAAGAAGTACTTATTCTCGAAGGACAGGTGGACACGTTCCTTGCCGGAAATATTCCTCTTTTGCATGACAGAACAGGTAGAACCAAAACTCCCGTCACCAGATTTTTACCATTCCCTGTTACACCCGGAAATGCAAATGGCTACAGAGAGAAGGAGGATCTCGGAGACGGAGACACGATACCCGATGTCAAACCTGATAATATTCGCCTGCGGGGTGCACGCATGGTAAAGGACATCTTTGAGCTAGTGTATCCCCGCTGGCAGGACCTTGTGAAGACCAAAGGTGAAGAGGGTGATCGAGCGGTCGGATTAGAGCGGTTCCATTACGGTTTGCATAATTGGTAGTTGCTTCTCTTCGTAGCTGAAGGCTTTACAGGTCATGTTCTCACACGAATTATTTGCAAAGGTGGTGCTGCACTTGGTATTCTTGGGGAGCACGAACGAGAACTAGAAGTTCTGGAAGCCCTTCTAGCTCAGAAGAGATGGCGAAGAGGGCAACGTGGGAGGTGGCATGAACGACGAGCACTGATTCTCTCCACTTATTTCCCAAAGGACGAGAAAACCACGGAACAAGCGTTGGATGCGGTTATGCAGGCGCTCATAGATACTGATACACATATCGGTAAGATTCGTAACGCAGATGGATTTACGAGTGCTAAAGATGCTCAGTCTTCCGGCCGAAGCTTCAGAGGCGTCTCAGGAGACTAGAAAATAAACTAAAGATACCTATTAATGAGCGACATACATGTGATGGCACGCTTGCGGATGCCGATGAAGTCGTATTCGAAGCTATCCGCCTCAGACATCGAGCAGCTAGCCTGAAGCTTGATCGGACAGGCAGATGCATCGATGCCAATGCACTACAACAGGGAAATCAGGATATTAAACGCTATTATTCACCTGTGGCCACCCCAGTGAAACCCGAGCCCGACTCGAGCGTGGCGCCTACTTCTCGTAACAATACATCGGTGAGACAACTAGATTGAAGTATTTGCAAGAGGTCCTCACTTCGGTGCAGTCGGACATGTCGAAAGGAAAAAGTCTCTGGTTGGGTCGAAATGGCGAGGAATTGACCGTTGAAGGTCTTGCCCTCCAACGTTACGAAGAGCAAGGGTTCAAGGGGTTCGCATCTCCCCTCGTGATCCCTACGCGCAACCTAATCATTATTCACCCAGTGTCCACTGTGAAACTCGGGTTATCACCATGTTGTTTGGCCTCCTATTCTGGGACATCATTTTCAAATCGATTCCTGGTGCGTTTGAGACGCCTTACCAGACTGCTCCTCTCGACATTGCGGAGGACTCTTTTTACCATGCACGGAAAGATCTCATGGAAGAGCGACTTGCTGCCATCGAAGCTGGGGAAGGTGTCAATCTCATTCGGGAAGCTGATGCCAAGAACAGAGTCAGTGAGACATGGTGCGTTGGTGTTCGGTGGGACTTGTTTAGTAGTGAAGACCTTGTCGACATTGTAATGGTAAATTTATTCCAAATGCCGGACGACCACACCAGCTCATCAATGGACATCAAACAGTGCATTGGCGGCAAGGCCCTCTCTGTCATCTGTCGTGTGCTCTGCGAAGACTACACATTTGGAACATCCGGTGGACCAGACTTATTCCTGTGGAACACTGAAAAAACTATTTGCAAGTTCGTGGAGGTCAAGGGCCCTGGAGATACTCTTCAAGAGAACCAACGGGTGCGCATTGAACATGTACTATCTTCCCGTACTGACACCTCATCAAGGTCTGGATTGACATCTTGCTGAAAGCGCCAGTAGTCGCAGAAATATGTCACGTCGTGGAGAGCGGAAACGAAACCGATAAGAAACCGCACGCGCGAACACACAAAAGTACCCGCAAGAAAGCCAAGAAGACGGTACTTCGAAAGGAGGAAGAAATATTCGTCGACACAGAAGACGCAGATGCCCTCCCGAACATCCTCGACGATCCACATGCGACACTAGAGAAGCAGCCAGTTTCAACTAGTGTGCGCTCTTCACCGGGCCCCGCCGATCTGCATATTGCAACTTGCTCCGCGAGAGCGACTAATCCGCCCACGCGCATCAAAGGGGCATTCAGTACGTTGAAGCGCAAGGCCAGTTCCCCCAGAGCTATGTTACCCACACCCTCCAAGCGACCAAGATCATCATAGAGCCCTTTACTCGTTTCGACGCATCCTCCGACTCTTTCGACGCTCACCCGTGCGTGCACTATGGTGTGAGTGAGATTCAAAGGCGCCATCGGCATTATTGTTTAGATTTCATACTGTTCTCAATTCACTTGATCTTGCTTTCTAGGGAGTCTGTCACACTCCAAAGGAGCTGTCCGTTCCCTTTACCTTGTTGCGTATTTAAAACAAATGCTATCCCATCGATGTTTAACCCAACGAACAGTTTATTTGAGCTCTGGCTTCAGTGCGGCTATTTTTGTTATTGGTTTTCTTGTAGCGCTTGTAAATGGGATGACTGAATCTTGTACGATTATTGGATGTAATGGAGGGATTTATCAACTTCGCGGCTTGGCCGATGACGTTCACGAATGCGTTGTGTTGGTAGGCGCAGTGCACTGAAAGAGTAGATTGTATTCCAGCATTCGAGTTTGACTACGCAAAAGAGATGGGAAGGATCTACTCCATTTTATGCCCTACTTCCATTGAGCGAAGCTCAGTACGTGCGCTTGAAAGGAGGAACAGCTTTGCACTCGTTCTCGTCAAGTGTCTGGTTGATGACGTTACGGTACTTGATGCTAACGTCTGGCGAACTGGGATCGTTCCAGGTAAGGGTGTGCTTTATCCAGTTCTCGTCATCACGCTATGTAAGATGCAAAAGTCAGAAAATCGGGCATGAAGTATAACAAGCGTGAGATTTAGAACCGACCTCTGGGAAGTCCTCACGGGCGTGAGCACCACGGGACTCCTTGCGGGTAGCAGCAGCCGTAATAGTCTGGACAGCACACTGGAGAAGATTGCGGAGCTCAAGGGTCTCCACGAGGTCACTATATGCGCGTCAGCTCTGTATTATTTATCACGCTCGACAAGCCACGTACGAGTTCCAGATCATGCTCCTATCTTTAATGCCGACATCCTTGAAGGAACTAAAAATGCCACGCAACTTCTGAACGCCCTCGTCCAGACTCTCTTGGGTACTATTATGTGGATGCATGCAGGTCAGTTCCGCATAACAAGGTCAGCTTGAGGTCGCTACTGACCGGAAGACAGCAGCATCAGATTGCATAGCTTTCTGCATATCCAATCTGATAGAGGCGGTTGACTTGGGGCCATCTGCGTTGCGAATATTGTCCAAGAACTCAACGCTGCTGAGACCAGCCTCGTCAGGGATCTTCTTGTGCGGCTTTCCGGGATCAAGGTTTTCCTTGATGTGGTTGGCGCAAGCACGACCGAATACGACGATATCAAGGAGGGAGTTTGCACCAAGACGATTGGCACCATGGACAGAAACACAGGCAGCCTCACCAGCGGCATACAGACCGGGAACAACCTCATCCTTGCCGTTCTACAGGAGTACATCAGTCAATGGAGGATCACCATGCACTCAATCGGCGTACCTCATCAATTGTGAGGACCTCACCAGTATATCTCGTAGGAATTCCACCCACTTAACCTTTATCAACCAATGTGAATCGCCATAATTCAGTAAGACTCACTGTTGTAGTGTACGGTGGGTAACACTGGAATAGGTTCTTTGGTAACATCGACACCAGAAAAAATAGCGGCAGTCTCTGAAATACCGGGCAGGCGCTCATGAAGGACCTCAGGAGGTAGATGGCTGAGTTGCAGGTAGATATGGTCCTTGTCAGGTCCGACACCACGTCCCTCGCGAATCTCAATAGTCATCGACCGCGAAACGACGTCCCGAGAGGCAAGATCCTTTGCAGTAGGGGCGTAACGTTCCATGAAGCGCTCCCCCTCAGAGTTCAACAAGTATCCGCCCTCACCACGAGAACCTAATGGGGAAACGAGTAAGATCACATAAACAAGAAATACACAACTCACCCTCGGTGATGAGGCATCCAGCGCCATAAATACCAGTAGGGTGGAACTGAACGAATTCCAAATCTTGCAAGGGAAGACCTGCACGAGAAACCATGGCGTTACCGTCTCCAGAGCACGTGTGTGCACTCGTGCAGCTGAAGTAAGCTCGTCCATAACCGCCGGTAGCCAGGACGGTCTTGTGAGCTCTAAAACGGTGGAGAGTACCATCCTCCATGTTGAGTGCAATGACACCAACACACTCGCCGTCCTGCATGATCAAGTCGAGGGCAAAGTATTCGATGAAGAAGTTGGTGTTGTGGCGGAGGGACTGGCCATAGAGGGTATGGAGTAAGGCGTGACCAGTACGGTCGGCGGCAGCTGCACAGCGGTATGCCTGACCACCTTTGCCGTACTTCAAAGACTGACCACCAAAAGCACGCTGGTAGATTTTCCCTTCCTTTGTTCGGGAGAAAGGTACGCCATAGTGCTCAAGCTAGGGCGAGGAATCGGTCTATGCCATCCTCTCGACCCGTTATGACGTACCTCGATGACAGATCTTGGTGCTTCACGACACATGTAGTGGATAGCGTCTTGGTCACCAAGCCAATCTGAACCCTTGACCTGAACCGAGCCATAAGCCAAGGATGCACACGGACCAGAGCCAACCTACCGTATCGTACATATGCCATCTCCAGTCGTCTTCGGTCATGTTCTAGAGAGAGTATCAGATATGGAACGAGAGAAAGACATTCTTAATACACACGCCGAGTGCAGCATTGATACCACCCTGCGAGATTGGTCAGAGACAACAGATGCAATGCGACGCGCCGACTTACTTGTGCGGCCACGGTATGACTCCGGGTTGGGAATAACTTGGTGATACAGGCAGTGTTTAGACCCGCTTCTGCGAGACCAAAGGCGGCTCGGAGGCCAGCACCGCCAGCACCACTTTCGAGTACCAAGGTTAGCTTCGCCAGACACGTCCGAGCGATGCACTTACACGACTATCGCATCATATTCATGTTCGATGAGTGGATATTTTCCCGAAGACCAGGACTGGCGTAGAAGGGGTGAGAGGATGTTAAAAGGTGGTGCGGTGATAATACCTTGACGTCTTGTGCCCTTACAGGTCTGGTCGCTGCGACCTTTCGTGCGGGAAGAGTGGTAGAGAAGGAACGCTGAGGATGGAGGAGAGCCCTGGAGGGGACTGCCTTTGCCAGGGGCTTTCTGAACATTGTGAACGGCGAGGAGAAAGACAAAGTGCGGTTTCCGATGCGTCACGAAAAACGTCCCAGCGCACATGATTTCCCATCCGCACTAAAGTCCGCTTCATTCAACCTGCTAATTACACATCTACCGAAGCACACCGAGCGGGTCGTGCTGTACGGGCACCTGGTTCCGCACGTCTGGAGACGCATCACTACTGACTACCGTCCGGTTTGTGGCTACCGACCACTGTGTGACATCCGACACCCTCTGGAAAGGATTATTGGCAGATACCCGCACGGGTCCCCGCGGCGGCAATGGTGCACGCGAAGCAACAGGCGTACCTGACGACGCTGAACGGTCGTGATTTGGTGTACCAGATATCGCCGCCCGAGCTGCATTCGACGAAATAAATCCGCGCAGTATCTCATTGACGCCCGAGGGAATAGTGGTGTTTGGCGCATATCGCCGACTGTCCCCAGGTGACCCAGACCTCGCCGTTGCAACCGATGGTGGTGTTGTTTCGCGTGCCTCCCAACGTCTTTTAAACCCCTCTTCTCCCCAGAGCCGTCGTTCATCTATCTCGTTCATCTGTCCACTCAGGACATCCCGCACATAGGACAAAGATTCCAACGATTGCTTCCTTTGTACTTGCCAAGCTTCTAGTTCATCTTGTTCGTCCACCTCCTGATTTAGCGTCTCCAAAATCCATGCAACAGCCTCGCCAAGTCGTTTATTCTGTTGCCGAAGTTCTGCTAGTCCACGTGCAGATTCAGATTCGCCACGGTGATCCCAAGTACATCTCTCCATGGGCGTGCGTTCGTCGAGAAGTGGGTAGGAAGAATTTGAGGACGACCCGAAGGACGAAGGACGAACGAGAGTAGAAGCCAAGTCAGGAAGATTCCGCTTGATAGAATTTTAGCACATATACCTCGGAGACACCGTGCAATCAATCTCACCTTTAGCTCAGACACGGCATTCATGACTGTCTTGTTAATGCCTAGGCTTTCACCGCGATCCAGAAGCCCACGGGCAATAAGTTCGGGAAAACCAAGCTGAAACGAAGGCTGCTGACGAAGACTCTCCGTAGAAGGGCTACTTGATATGTGCTCCGAGGCGGCTATTTGATGCGTTCTCTCGATAGGACGAGCTTTTCGTCTGATGACCGGTGGAGGCTCTGGAACTTCGATGGGAATGTTCAAAAAGTTACGATTTTCAATCGCTATGGATGCACCTGCAGCAGGCGTATGGAGTATCTCCAGTGCTGTCGCCTGACGGATGAGAAGTGATATGTGGTGAGGAGCGCCTTCATGGACCGGACATGATGGATATCGCAGGAGCTGCATCAGCTGATTGCTATAATCTGTTGATATAACTAGGCAGAGTTACTGTCAGTAATCGGTGACTATCCCATATTTCTAATCTTACGTTTCGTTCGTATGCGTATCAGCATCGCTACACATGTCCATTGCACGATATCGGGAATGGGAGAGGAGCTGGCAAACAACCCGTCCCATAGCATCATTGCTTCGTGCATTGGGAATTCTCGTGTGAACAGTAAGCGGAGCCATCGCCTTCATCACGCCATACGTCAACAGAAGGCATGCAAATCGGACCACTGACATACAAACCATACATCTGGGGCTCGACACCCGCAGACTGCATCGCATCATGCAGCACAGGATCAACGGATTTGAGAAGTGCACCCTGTATGTTGTTGCACGTTTGAATGATTGGGGAGACATACGGCTTCAAGTTTATTGGTCCAGAAGAGAACGATGGAGTAGAGGTTGGCTCCCGCCATTCATACCAGTGCGAGATGCCGCGCATCAACGAGGAAAATAGCGCCCAAGAATCAGCGGCAACCCACGATCGGGCGCATAGCTCTGTGAATATGGGGTCTAGCCCCGATGGATCTGATTCCGATTCCGTTAGTGAGTCGAAATCTATGACCAGACATAATTTATGCTTCAGCTTTTGAATATGGACGCAACTGGAAAGGTAAGGGAATAGAGGGACTACCTAGGGCGGGCCAGTAGCTGGTAACTTACCGACGGCGTAGTACAGGGGAGCGAGTACCTCATGCATGCCCTGACGATATCCGATGTCCGGGTGCATCACAGAGTAGAGAAACAGAACGTTGGTAAGTTGATGCTGGATGTCTTCGTTTCGAAAATATCCCATGTCTGGGAATCTATGCGCATGCGGAAGCGATTGCCGTTGATTCAAATTTCAAACCTACTCACGTTCTTTCAACATCTTGCTGAATCGTCTTTCGAAGGTCTACAGCCGCGAACCACGTTTTCCATGGATTCTGTTGGACGTGTAAATACCTGACAATAGAAAGCGAATATTCCACGTACCTCGTCGTGCAAACTCAACGGATTGTTCGTCTCCAAGTCTATCGTGGTCTGTGTCTTCCGCCTTGGTATAGTGAGACCGGGCACGACAAAGCTCTCATCGTAGCTCCCATCGGGGGCCCTCATCTTTTCCAGCAGTAGCTCCGAAAAGTGCTTACGGGAACTCTGAAGCACTCCGATGGGTATGCTCGGCACTTCGATGGATGGCAGCTGGAGTGGCTCGTCTTTTAGGAGAAACAGCTGCCGGGCATGATGTGAGCATATGCGACCACTGGGATGCATCGATAACGATGTCTCGCCTTCCATGCAATGCTCCGCCCTGGTATTCCGACTGCTCCATCTGAGGGATGTAACAGTTGTCCTTGACCGACGATATCCCTAAGTTTGGAGAGAGTATAACCGCTACGAAAGAGTTGCTGGAAGATGTGACTGTATTGACGTGAACACCAAGTATTGCCTACAGAACGTGATTAGATGTGGGCGCACTGTGTTAGCCGCGTGGTAGGTCGGGCCACTTGCTCGGCCATTGTATGCGTACTCGTCAAGGTATACTACCTACAGGCACAAGGCGAGTGTGATTTGGGTGAGGCACAATCCAGCTGCGATTTCTGATCACTACTGCACCAAGGCCGCAGAACTCGCGGCTAGCACTGCGCAACTCAAATTTGCCCAAAGGATGGAAGACGAGAAAAAAAATCATTCTAAGATGCGCTGTATAACGTACAAGCTGCTGTAGGAATTATGGATTGGAATACAACGTATTGACATGATGCAATGAAATCAGACAACGTATGCAAGCAGAAGCCGATAGTCAGCGGGCCCCTTAATCAACCTCCTCCACACTTGGACCATCCTCAGAAGCGCCAGGGAAGCCACCTGGCGCACCACCGCCGGGGAAGCCGCCCGGTGCACCACCAGGGAAACCACCAGCGCCACCTGCAGCGCCGTAGAGCTTTTGCATAATCGGG
>JBBPNQ010000074.1:0-43518 GCA_038090975.1 Boletellus pseudochrysenteroides
CGGATAAGCGTGCGAACTCAACTTGCTTGGAAGGTCGATGACGCTGGTGAACTCCACGGTGCTGCTGCGGGCCCCAGCACCGGCCCCGGTAGTGGCATGGTCAACGTCGACACCCGACTTTCGACACAAGCGGTAGACGAACGTGGCGAGGACGAGAGAGTTACACACGAACAAAGCGAGCGCAGCCTAATGTAGAGAGTATCAGAGGCGTCTTTGGTGTTCAGTCCTTCCCCGACGTGGTGGAGGGGGACGATATTACCTTGACATGACCAATGATCAGCGTTGCGCTCGTAGTGTCTTGGAAGAGGAGGACGGAATGAAGGATGGTGACGCCGGTGATGAGTAACGAGGCGGAAAAGGCAGAGAGGATGAGGACGCGACGGTCCTGGGGGAGGTTCACGCCCCGGAGAAACCATATTGGTAGGGCGACGAGGGTCACGTCCGAGATGACGTCCGCTGTTTCGATCGCGTTCAGTTCCAACTTGTCCCGGGGAAGGTGGGCGGAGAAAAGACGCACTAACGAGCTGCGCGATGGCGACAGAGTCTGTGAACCGACATAGGTTCACGACGCAGATGTGGATTTTCTGGGCGACGAGACCTGCTTCCATGACCAAGAACATGATGCCGATGCCATATGCAATGTGTCGCAACTTGGGTGTCGGATTTGCTATCCGAACGACTGAGCACAGAATGCTCATGCGGGCGAACCTGTGAACAAGAGAAGTATGAGTGGGTGCGCGATCCCACTTTTCTCTGTTCTTACCAGATGACGGAAGTGATATCCATTGAGAGGATCCAATTCCCAATCAGATTCATCTGGTGTGCTGTATTTGCTGAAAGTAGCGTTTTATTTTTCAGTCGCATAAATGCTGTATCATGGAGGAACTCACAAACGCTCGGGTTCTCTTGCATCCAAGCACTGGCAAGACACGCCATGTCACATAGGAGGGCCAATGCAGCCCATCCATCCTCCCACGAGAACCTGGACAAATGCCAACGATATAGAAGTCGGAAAATCGTGGCGAGGATGGCTACAACGTGCGCGACCGTTGAGGGAACTTTTGAATTCACATTCAAATCAACTTGAGTGGGACAGAAAGCGGGCAACGTACTTTTCACCGTAGAGGACCAGGGCTGTACTTCGCTCATACCCGTGAAGGCGAGGGCGTGAGGTATTGGGTGCAGGGCGCATTCAAGGGCATGTTTTCTATGGGATCTGAGCCGCTAGTAAGGCACGCATACTGCCTTGTCAATTCATTAGGATTTACCCACCCACAAGCTACCAAAGGAGCACGTACGTGAGCGACGAGGCTTGGTCCTGGGAGAAAATACTATCTTATCGCTCAGGGTCTCACAGATCGATCCAGAATGCAACCCCCCCCGGCATCATCGAACCTCGCACGAATCATAGTAACTAAAGCACTGGACGACAAGAGTGGTGAAGGTTAAATGCCAGTACATCAACTTACTATGGTTGTTTATCCGGATTAGATGAGGGTGCAATTTTGCGTCAAAGGTAGCGAGATGGTGCGAGAATTGGGCCACACCACGGCGATTAAAATATCTCCAAGTGCGCGGGGTGTTGAACTTGGACTGAATTTCCACTTGTATGTTGCCAAGGTCATATTCGACCGTTGCCCGGTGTCGGCTGCCATTTCTAGGCATTCTATCAGAATTCGAAGCCGCATCTTCGGCACAATGACGGCAACTTTGGGAAAACTTCAAAGCTTAGCTACGGCACTAATCGAAAGGAGACTCTGCAGTGACGATCAGCGCGACGGCCAGTTGTTGTTCTTGCTCCTTTTCGTCTATGTGTGGACAATGGAAATGTTTGAGTAGAATTATCGTCACTGTTGTGAACCTGACGAACGACGATGACTGGCAAAATCGTTGTAGCGCCGCATAGTACCATGGGGGTGGCCCGTCCCGCGGCGTGGCCAAGGCTGAAATCGCAAAGGCGGAACAGTGTTGGCAGGGTCGATCGACATGGTTGCTCGGTTGCGGCCTCCACTTCCCGATATCACGATGAATCCAAGTCGGCGGACGTGAGAGTTGCCAGTGAGATTTTGTCAGGACGACTGGGAGTCTTGAACTTATTTGGATTCAAGTTCAAGCCTTGGCCTCGTCCTCGTGTGCCAAGCAACGTCGAGGGGCGATGAGTCTAACAACCACGTGCAACCAGGGTCCAGTCAACAAGCGACGCCATTGGCTGCTAACCTTGTTGAGAACCACACACTTTACTCTCACGTTCGAATGGCTACACAGGACGAGTACGATATCTGTGAGCGAGTCTTGCGCTAAGAGCCGCTAGGCAAGAATAAACACCTTTCAGACGAAGACGATCCAGACCCCATTAGCTCAGGCTCAGATTACATCGACATAGACGACGGTGATGAATCTGACGCTGAACCTTCGGAAAGCGACGAATCCGGCTTGGATGGTCAAACGCGCGCATCCGGGGATGCAGAGGTCGATGCGGATTTTGAGTACGTGTGTTCAATTTTATGGGCGCTCACGACATTTTAACGTTTGGCCAGGCGCCTCGTTCGAAGTATTCGGACGGCGGATGACGTCTCGAGTACAGGGGTGTTACAGCGCGAGTGGGATATTCGTCTTGAAGACCAGGACGCCCTGTTTCGGGATGATTTACGGGAGGCTTCAGGTATCGGGAAGAGCAAAAGAAAGAAGGTAGGATTGTCTCTGTTCGAGTACATTCTCTCATATGCCAAATCATGGATGATCATGCAGCGGGAACGAAGAGTTGGACCGGTACTCTCGCATCAGGTCCGAGCATTAATAGGAGAAGGCAACCAGGCTTACATCGACAATGACCTCGCTGAAGCTATTCGAGTGATGCAAGAGGTCATTCGTATCGAACCACGCGCCATCCCTGCTTGGACTGTCCTCGCTCAGTGCTACGAAGATACGAACGAACCACAAAAGGCTCTTCAACTACGCATTATGGCTGCTCATCTCAGACGTGACTCGGAGGAGTGGGAACTCTTGGCCCGACAATCAAGGTAACAATCGAGTAACGAAACGGACTCCTGTTATTGAGAGTCTTCTCAGGGATCTGGGATTCAACCAGCAGGCATTGTATTGTTACACAAAGCTGTACAGCCTTGACCCTGAAAATGTCGACGCACTTTGGGATCGGGCGGCTCTTGCGAGGGAGATGCGTGACCTCCGAACGGTAAGCGTGTGTCATCGATCTAACTTATTCTGACTCATTTCGTTCATCAGGCTCGTCATTCTCTCTTAGCAATTCTCAAGCGCTTCCCACACGACGTCACCGTCCTGACTGAACTCCGACCAATTCTCATCGAGCTCGCCGATTTTGCACTCTGTGCCTCCCTCTATCAGGATGCCTTTGAATACAATCAAACCTTAAACCCCCTTGGTCGTGCTCTGGATCCACCCATCTCTGGGCAGAGTGAACAGCCGAGATTTGGTTTCATTGAATTGCTTGTTCTCGCAGATCTTTACAACGCAATGAACGAACACGAACGGGCAATAGATACGATCCGAAAAGGGTGTCGATGGCTGCAGGGCAGAACGACGCAGAAATTCTGGGATGTATGTGAAGACGACCGAGAGTATGATCTACCTGGCCGAGAAGGAACCGAGCCCGTGCATCGTGCAGGGGACGTTCAGCCTGGGTACTATCCACTGGATGTTAATGCTCGCCACCGACTCACGATAGCTCGGATTAAAATGGGTGACACCGATGAGGGCAAGGTCGGTTCATGTTCCCCTAAGCATTTGGAACTGATCCCAAAGAATTGCGTCACCCCAGATGCATGCAGATATAGTCTTGTCACAGGATGCGTTGGATTATGCTGCCTTGTACGGTGAAATCGCAGATGCTTATTTCGAGCTGGAGATGTATTCCGATGCCAGTCCCATCTATGAAACCCTTGCTGCTGACCCTGCGGTGCGCCATACTCATGCCCTTCATCAACCTTTTCCCTGAGATGCTTGTATAGACAAGCAGTTTGTACGTTCTTTTGCAAGTCGCCACATGCCGTAGAATGCAAGGTGACATTCGTGAAGCATCTGAAGTCTATAAACAAGGTTGGTTTGTTGTTGGTTGTGTGGTGTTGCAGAGCGCTGAGGTAGTGTGAAGTTATCGATGCAGACCCCTCAAATACCGATACCAAAATGAAGCTTGCGGAACTTTATGAAATCATGGATGAGCCCCGAAAAGCACTTGAGCTGGTGTATCAAGGCACGTATTCTTACCCAACCGTAATTTACAACGTTTGATGCGCAGCTCCTAGTCATTGATGCGAGGAAGCGCCGTCCAGGCCAAGGTGACTGCACAGGACTCCCCAATGCACTTTCGGGTTCCCAGACTACTACTTCCCTGTTCGATGAGAAGTTTTCCATTCGACAGAAAGGAAAAGCTGCTACTAAAAACGGTCGACTTACTTTGGCTGAGCTGAAGGCTCTCGAGGAACAACGTGAGAAGGAAGTCTTGCTCGGTTACAAGCGGATTGAAGAGCTATGGCCAAGTATTCTGAGCGAAGGATGTAGCGATGAAGTTACGAGGGAGTGGATGTTGGAGGCCGAGAAACTTGTGGAGATGTTCAGGGAGACACGGAATTTGTTCTTGACAAGCAGAGTAGGTGTCATAGGGTTCTTGTGTTCCGTATTGGCTGATTACTTGGCAGCACAATGATTTTCGGGGTATGTTCCCCAGGCGACGACAGCAGGGCCAAAATGAAACAGAAGAAGAAAGAATGGCGTCGAGGTTGGAACTCGTCGGTTTGTATCAGACTACTTTCTGGTGCTTTCTTGTGGCTGATCTATGCAGAACGGGATAAACACCTGCGCAAATCGAAAGGTGATAGTCAGCAACCTGGGAGGGTTGACGAGTTCCGTGGCGTCTCCTTCGACAACTGGTTGCGGCTTTTCATGCAGGTGAGATGACAGCTTTATATTACTGGCGTACCAAGATTGCCTTCCCGCGTAGTATACATTCATATTGACAAGGCGAGGGGAGTACGAGCTCGCCGATGAAGTCTTGCGTCATATCCTAATGTCGAATGGCTACCGAAGCAAAGAAAAGCAAGTCACTATTCGGCTCGCGATTATTAGTATGTATTTGTAAATCTTGGACCTCGATTTCTGATCTATACCTCCATGATAGCGTGTGCAATGGCCGTTGAAAACTATGCCGTCGTCGTCGAGCAATGTCGAAAGTTGATAAACACCCATCAATTCAACAATGAACCCATGCGGATACTTTTATCCTCGCTCTCCAGTGGCTTGCGGCCTGCCGATTCGTTTATCAGCTCCACATTGCAGAAACACATGCTTAGAGAGGTCCGATTAAGTGACGGTGCCGTGAAGACGCCAGAGCTCTTGAAATGGAACAATTCGAGCCAGCGGTACCATTTGGGGACCGCCAAATCGGCCGGCGATGATGATACAGTCAAAGGAGCTGATGCGCCTGAAGACGACGCGGAAGAACTCGGGGACGCGGCTGATCCTACTCCTTCGAGCGACAAGAGACCCTTGTGGCTACCAACGAAAAACAATCCAATCCCGGTCACCTTGTATGGGCAATTGTGTCTTGCGGCGAAGAGTTATCAGAGTGCGATATGTAAGGGCATCTTGCAACGAACCTGAATCTTGGCTGCGTGCTAATGGCGAGTTAGTCTATCTATTGCACGGGTATGACTATTGTCAGGAAGATCCGATCATATGCCTGTGCCTGGCCCTTGCGTCCTTGGGTAGGGCTATGCAACGTCAAGCGGACAACCGCAACCACCTCGTCGCGCAGGTATGTCACCCACGATCGGACCTTGGGACTGCTAAAGATGAGGTATTCCGCAAGGGTATGGCATTCCTGTCGCAGTATCGAGCTGCACGGAGGCAAGCTGGAGAACGCATGATGCCTGAAATTGAATTCAACTTTGGCAGAGCGTTTCAGCAGCTAGGTACGGGTTGGCGGTGCCTGCCTAGTTCTCACTATGACTTACCTTACGCATGTCATCAGGGTTGTATACCCTTGCGGTCGTTCACTACGAAAAGGCGTTGAAACTTGTCGAGGACCGAAAGGATGATGTGAGTCGCGCGTTATTGTCATGGCACCTGTCTGAATGTACGATTGCTTCAGGACGTTTCTGTGGCTCGGGAAGCAGCTTATAATCTCTCACTGATATACGTTACGACTGGCGCGATCTCCTTGGCAGAAATGCTGTACCGGCGCTGGTTATCTGTATGACATAGTGCGAGTCGGAGATTTCGTACAAGAGTATATCCAGTAGCCCTTCGCCCCCATTAGAATTCTAATCGGGCCGAGGAGACGTCGAGTCATCAAGTATGACACACTCTCTAACTGGACTGGCGTTGACGCCCGATTTTGGTTCCGACTAGCATCGCCTGACTCGTAGAATTGGCCGATAAGTGCCGCAGGTTCTTCCTAGTCGTTTACTTTGCACTTCTCCACACACCTCAGATATGCCGACGACTGTCAATCCGTCTTCGTCCCTACGCACTCTGGTGGGATTCCACTCTTGGCTTCTGGTGTTTCAATACGCCTGCTGACGCCCACAGGAGCAGCACAATCACTCCAAAAGTACCGTGTCGTCATCGGATACAGATGTCGACTCGGCTGGATATGCATCGTCGTCTGGAACGACGACACCCGAGGACGAGGCACAGACGTTCCATCTGGGCTCTATGCTTCAAAACGCCCTGACCGACAAACCAAAGCGTAGTCCCCAGGAGAAGCTCACCATCTCCACGAAACATCGCAATCTTACTTCGGCGGTGAAAAAGGTCAAACGGGTCGCACATGCGCTGGCCGTGTTCAAGAAAAAGGTCGGTGAGCCCCCATTACTTATTCTCCTTGGTGTCAGCATAAACGTGATGACATGACTTCTTGTGCGTGGGAATTACCAGAGATCGGATGACATTTCCCCCATTTTGATATCAAGTCCTTTGAGAGAACGGTTCGGGAAGCGGATGTCAGTCAGGCCCCATCCAGACGAGGTATGTGGGTCTGCGTCTCTTGAATGAGCCGAACAGCCGACATCGAATTCGACGTCCAGAGTTTCTACAGCCTGCCTAACCGACGGTTCTCCTTCTCCGACGCGAGCACGTCGGTGAGCCTTGGTTCCTACCTTGCTGTCGTCCTTGAGCGTGAACGTTTACCAGCGATGTGACAAGCGTCGACACCACACAGAGACACTCACGCGCAAGTTTGGGACGATCTCGGGGTCTACATCGAGTTTCGCTCAGGATATGTTCAAGAGGCAACGAAATGGGCCCCGCATGCCAAGCTTCTCAGACTTGCGGCGCAGTGCCAGTGTTGGTGTCGCTCCGTGTTCGATGCCGACACCCATGGCCCCAAGAACGGAAGGAGGCGTCTGGACGTTTAACATGGTCTTGGTCCGCATGGTCCGCGTCTTACTCTTCGTGCCGTGGTGCGCCGCGGTCGGCGGTGCCTTGCTCTTGTTCCCAGGCTACGTCGAACTCGTTGCGTTCGGCCCTGGATACCTCCCGTCTCCGAAAGGCATACGGCGCTTTGCACATTGGGCTGAATGCGGCCAACAGTACGTCATGATATTCCTCGCCTGTCTTGTGGCCATTCTCTGGTACAACACTGCTTTGGGGCTGTCACTGACGAGCATCGTCGTGTCGCGTTTCGTGTACGTGTGGTACGCGTTCAAGGTGGACAAGAACGTCTCGCTTGGGGAGGACGATCAGCAGAGTATATATCTCGTGGTGATGGGCCTGGCATCTACAGATGGCTCGTTTCGCGTGAGTGGGCCGGGAGGTGGCCCAGGGACCATGATATTGGAGAGAGATGATTCAGTACGGGAGGTTGCGGTGCCTTCGGATGTCTGAGGCCTGGTGTCACTGCGTTGTTGACTTGTGTAAGAATAGGCATTGCCGATACCGTGACTGTACAATATACTCACCTTACTATATCTCACCGCTCCTGTATGTAGTACCATGGGTCGTGTGTTAATGGATGGCGTAATTTTGAGGGACAGGCGTTGTCTGAAATTCGAAGCTGTGGATCGTCTTCGCCTGTGTGAACGAGCTTATCGTCGCAAGCACGGCCCCTAGTTCGTACGGAGGCAAATGAACGGCTCGGATAGTAAGTTGTCCTGACGTTCGCATTCAACTGTTGTTCAGAAGAACCTCCATCACAATTCGAGTTTTGCATTCCTTCTCACCTTTTCGTCCATATCATGACTCCAAAGACGACATAAGAAACGTCAAAAGAAGTTTCTTCCGCATCACGTCCTTTAAAGTAGTGGTAGTGGACGTGGTAGTAGCACTATAGAAAGGCGCCGTAAGTCATGCCGTTGATACAGTCACGTGCGCATTCTCCTGGGCAACGGTTTCCAAGTTTAGTATTTTTATCATCCTCATCCTCCTCCTCATCGACATCATCCTCATGATCCCCTCATCCCCCTCATCCTCCTCATCCTCCTCCTCCTCCTCATCCAGATAGTCCACATTTGCATCCATCATCCACATCATCACCAATACCTTAGTTGTTCTTGTATCCATTTATGCGTATGAATGATTGACGCGCATGGTTTGGAATAGCCGTGGTATGCAAATCACTGAGTCATTCGTTGTATTTTCCCCGAAGAGCTCCCCGCTGCTAACTTGAGGGCATTTTTTAGAGTCGCACAAAAACTTATTGCATCTGATATCTGTGACTGTGCAGGGTGCAGATCTTGTCTAGCATCAAGTCGGCAGGGACTTGGAAAAGCTCTCGTTGGGCTCTGTTCGTAAACTACTTCTATCATCGACCTCTCCAGCGAATAGTATGACCTGCCACACCATTGACCAGCTCGTGCTTATCACGTGACTGCCGGTTCTCATATTCATTTTCCAGTGTAGAACGGTCAGCAGAAACATGGTCTGGAACAGCAGCGAGGAACAAAGCTCCATTATGTTCATGCACACGCAGTTACTCTCTGCCAGTGGCTCTACACGTGCACCGAGGACGGACACATGCGCGGTACATGGCACTTTTTACTGCGGAGCGAACGTGCGGTACAAGGATCCTTGAGGTCACTGTTTTGGAGCATATGACCATAATAGCCCTAGCTCTTTCGATCCTAATTCATGAAGTCCGTATGCTCAGAAGCGCCACCGGACTACTGCTTGGCAGTGACAGGCATGGAATCCTTCCGTGATTTGGAGCAGCCATCAATTGGATGCTTCAGGGAATTTTTATCAAGTGTTTCTTAACTTTATTCTGTAACTCGGAACCGGCAGGAAGTCGCAGTCATCCAATTTCGGTATAGTGCTAGAAGATGTTCGCACACGCCCGCACAGCCGGAACTTGCACTTCGCTGGGTTCCCGAAATGTTTGGTTCAGGACCACTACAAGAGCAACAAGACTGTAACGAAACAGCTACACTGGAACAGGGATCGTGCCTCAGCTTGGCTTGAACGTGCGACAAAGTCCCTTCAAGTGGACCTCAAACAGGTACATGTTTCGGCCTCCTCCACCCAACCACTGGAAAACTCGCTTTTACGATGGACTACTGACCACGTAAAAACCTTCAAACACCTACCTGTCACTTCAGCCTACTGGTGCAGTAAGACTTTTCTCATACTGCAGCGCATGGCTATTCTCCCGGGGTTGCAAAGATAACAAAGATACACGTGCGAGATATGTACGAGAAGGTGCTTCCTTCCCAATGTGGTATACTCACTCAATTTAACCAGACTATGCAACCTGAGGATGGTATATCTGGTCTCAGTTCCCGCAATTCTTGAGTTCTTGTCACTTAGAGCCCGGCTTTTATTTTCTTCTTTGACGGTGACGACCGCACGACGTTCGTGGAGTACGCGTGTCACGTATCCTCGAGCTTTGCACCACATGGCATCGCCAATGACACAAAGCGCGCGAACCTCCCTATGAGGTATGTATTTCACTAATTAAACTTCTCCCAGCGTGCTGAATGTTAGCATGCTGGCACGTTCGTGATACGATTCCCATATGCATGAAAGATGGGCGCGCGCATATATACATTGTGAAATGTTCTCTCCATTCCTGCCCCGACGTGCCTTACATACCTTATTGCCTACTTCAGCAGACATGTTCTCACCTAGAACGGTCTTCGCAGCTGCCCTTGCGTCTTTCTTTGGACTTGGACTCGGTTCCCCCCTCCAGATCCGCGGTGTGGCATACTATGACCCTACTGCGAATGGCGGTTCCATGCTTGACAACGCAGGAGACGGGTTAGGAGAACCTTTGAATGTACGCTTTGGAGCCTTTTCTTGATGCTTACCCTTGCGCCAACGAAATGCTAGGTTATCGTCTCTGGCCTAAGCTCTCCAGACGTTCTGACAGATGATGGCATTGTAAACTATGCTCGTGCTATCGGATTGTGAGTAATCCCTGAGCCAATACAAGGAAGCTTCTGAATGGTACATCACCTAATCTGCCAGTTCCACGGAATGTTTTGGGATTCATATTGGAGATCCTCAATCTGCTAACCTTGGTGATGGAAACGGCTGGGTTAACCAAACGGTTGAGCTCCGTGAGGATTATGGAACTGCCAGTGTTGGAACGTGTCTGGAAAGTCTGATCGGCGGTAATCATTTCCGGTACGTCGAGGTGCTGTCTCTGTTCGATCATGATCGTGACTATCGGCGGAAGGGTGTACCGCCAGAACGGTCCCTTGGCAGACAGTGGCGCGCTGTTTCTAGCGTACGTCATACATTGCCGCTCTCACTTGAACTGTTCATCATCTTGTACACAGGGTTTCCAAGGAAGAGGTTACGGAAACATCGTTCACACAGAGAGGATTCGCATCTGACATCATTTTTCATCAGGCTGTCACGGAGGACCACAACATCGTATCAGATGGATACGATATCGGAAGGCGAGCAACTTACTACGGTGATCGTCTACATGTTGTTTATCCCACCCCAGGGATGAGTTGGTCTCTGCAGCAGTCGGCGACACAAGCTATGGTGATATTTCCTACTCCACAACGGCCCAGAACATTACTGGCTTGCTTGCACCGGGATCAGCGGGCGTCAATCACGGTATGCACCATCACTGAGTCGATCGCTGCACCTATCCCGATCTGACCCCCACGAAGGCATTTCTCAGGATGGCATTGTGACGCTCCTGACGGTGACCATCGTTTGATGCACTTCAGTCGTATTGATTGTTTCTGTCGCTCAGCTTGGATTAGGCAAGGCGTCGTGTTTGGTTTTGTTCTGTATTCGATGATACCTGCTGTATTTGGTTTGTTGTTTACGAGGATATTCTATTGGGTTTCACAAGTGCCTAGACAGGAACCTGTATCAGTCGGGAAACAGTATCTCGTACTCGATGCCAGAACGCGCGAAACAACATGGGCCACCAATCTAGTACCGATCGGTGGGCAGTGCCCTAATAACCGTACACCGACCTCATGACGCGTTGGTCGAAAATTGCAGGACGCAACCACTACCAGTCATCGCTTCAACTGAGTTTGCTGCGGCGTACTTCCGCGCACAGTACCGCCAGAGACCCCACAGACCGGTCATCCGAAAATTCAACTTGGCGCACGCAATCGCTTCTGTGACCCTGCAGAGTGTTGTCTGCTTTGACAATGCCATGCGTGTGGATCGTCGTCGGCAAGACGGTATTCAGGTCTGCGGGTGCACGTCTTGGTCAAGGCAAGAAACGTGTACATCACCTCCCTTGGTCGATCGACTTCGCAAACGCCTGTTTGTAGTCCCGTTCGTAGGGTCGACGCGTGCGTGTCGAACGAGGTTGACGATGTGGGGGGTATGGAGTGATTCCCCTCCCCATCATGGGGAAAAAGCGGCGTTCAGGATGCCTGATCGAGCACTGGCAAAGAAAATACGGTTATTACATCCTCCGTATATATGATCTGTCTCCCTGAGTCCTTTTGACGACATGCTCATTGGACGAGCGCATCCGTTGCGTCTCCACCGCACCTTGTGCGTCGCCTGACTCGATGCGATTTTGAAAGATTAACTTCCACCGGCCGATCATGCGCCCATGCCAGGGTTGACTGGGTCTTCATTGTCGTCGGTCTCCCGGTCGCCTGTGATTCCAGGGACTGCCTCCTTTCGGGCCGACGGTCACTGCGGGCCGAGCTCGGGACGGTGCACCTCGCAGAGGCGGCGTCCTCAGTGCACCAAGTTTAGACAGACTCGGGCCCTATTTATATCAGAATCAGCTTCCGAGACAAAAAGTACCCGATTCGTCGCACCCTCATCCAGTAGACTTTACAGTGTCCATACAGCCGTCTTATATCTCCACCACCTTCATGACGAATCGTGATCTTACACCGTAAACTGCTCGACATGGATAGCCACCCCGCCCAGCGCAACCCCTCGCACGACCCCCAGCCGAGCGACTGCATTCTGCGCCTCCGTCGTCAGACTCGCCGGTCCACTTGCACACACAGCGACGCCCCCGGAGCGACCACTCCTATCAACTCGCTCCACACCGTCCTGACATGCCTTACCATTTTCCTCGACCGAATTCGCCCAAGAGGACGAAGGGCTCAGAGGACCCGTCAGGTTTTGAAGTAACCCATAGATCGACGGTCTCGTCATAATCACATCACAGTTTGGGATCAAAGGCACCGCTTCAGGATTACATAGACACGTGACGAAGATCGAGATGTGGAGATCGATCGACGAATCGACGGCCGTGGTCGCAATGTCAGCCAACATGGGCGCGAACCATGTTATTGTGCCTAAAACACGCCGACAGAGGGACGGGGACCGTGTCCGATTCCGTGAATGAGGTGTAAGTGTGACACAGGAAAACGTGCTCACCGTAAGACCGAATGCACCACACGAACTCGATCCGCCGAGTTCGTTCGCCGCCGTGACGGCGCAGCTTGACACATCGGCCCACGATATCGTCCAGAAGACCAAGCGTAAACGTGATGCCCGATCCTCCCGCAACGAGCAGCGCCGTCTCATACTGCCCAAGGTCGACGCTCGACCCACCATACGGACCATCGATCATGACTTGAACAGGAACCGATACGTCGCTGTCCTTGTTCTTGCATGTCCCGTCAGTCGCCATTAACCTTTCTTGCTTCTCACGGACAAACGCATTGAGTGCACGCGTCCAGTCGCCATTAACTCGTGCGCCAAGGAGTAGGCCTGGATTGGACAAACACGAGTACGCGGGCGGAGCGGAGAGGATGCTCAAAGGGTGGCTCTCTAAAAGACGACCGGAAAAAAAGACACGGAGGCAGATGTGCTGACCCGCGACCCACCCCTCGTCGCAATCGTGTATGCGCACCTAGGGCCTCCTCGTCAGTGCATCCACACCGATGGCACGCTAACACACTCACGAGCGTCATAAATTCGTCAGGGGCTGTCATCGTGGCGTCTTTGAATCGGTAACGAAGTAAGCGCAATAACATATCCGCTCCATAAAACGCCAGCGGTGGGAATATCCACGGCGAGGCATATATTGAATGATAACACACGCACACAAAGAACCCAACGAACGTGAACACGCTAAAGTACGGACACATGTCATTGCCGTTTTTTGTCACCACAAGCCAACCAAATGGACTCACTGTATCACAAAGAATGCTTGGTAAAACCATGCTCGGATTGGTCGGAGAGAAAAGAGGACGATGCAACTGAGCATGGCCAAGGACGCAACACCGGATGTTTCTTTTTGGGGGCCAAGAATGGGAATGCCAAATTGGATATGGTTGCGGATCCAGAGACTACCATGGATAGCGGCGGAAAGGAACATGACACGTCCTGCCATACGATGGATAAAGTTGAGTTTCTCATAACCGTGGCCGGGTCCGAGGAGGAATGATAGGAGAGAGTTTTTGGTTGCGAAGAGGAATACAATGGGGAACTGAGCAAATGCGAGGAAGCCTGGGTTGATCACTTGAGCTTTGCAGTGATAGGGCGAGAATGAAGAATCATGTACCTGCTCGGTTTGGGTTGGAAATGAGAGGTGCATCTTTAGTGATGCACACCAACGCGATCGCGAGGTACGCTGCGATAATAAAAACTGGAACACGATATCAGTCGATTGAGAAGAGTGAAACAATTGTGTTGAAATATGTACTCTGTCCAGCATTCAACCCGAGATATCTCACGGTCCACTGACGAACGGACAGCAATGAGTCCCAATAGGTCGCTATCTTGCGACGTCTAGACGGGGGGGGAGTGGGCGTCTTTTCCTCGCTGATTACAGCGGAATATCCCTTCTTTCCGAAACCCTCGGAAAGGCCAAGGAATCCAGTGAACGCACGACCCTGTCGCAACGCATGCACGAGCGACGGGATCGAGAAGATGATGGCGGCGCCCACGAACGAACACCAGATTGCAGTGAATTTACGTTGCCATATAGGATCTTCGACGTAGGAACTAGTATGGACAGACCATGAATGCCCGAAAATGCGGCCTGAGTTTCATGCGTACTTGTAAATCTGCAGACTGGTCGGAATCGTTGGAGGGGCACCAGAAGACATGATGACGACTGAGTCGTCGTTGAATGCTCAGAACGTTCAGAGGGCGCCTATTATGGCTAGAGTTGGAAAAATATTTTTTACGTGTGTTTGTACAGAATATCTACATCCTAAAGATATTTACAAAGCGATGCATTCTCCTGCTCGCCTTCACACAGTGTGGCAGTAGTGGGAAGTCAAGTGACAGGCACTGCGAGCCAGAACAGCGAGGGTTCCTGGTTGCCTGGAAGAGGAGTGGAGCAGAATCACGCGTTCGGGACCGATGGCAACCGTAGTTCGCCTTTGGAGGCAGGCCTCCCCCACAGTTCTGGGATCTCCACGGTACTATCCTTTATTCATCTTGCGATTCAGGGAAGAAACTGACGAAAGCACCTATCGTGCCTGTATACAATCCAACCACTTAAAGATACATGGCGTGTGACCGTCATTAATCATCAGTGCTCATGCAGCGCCAAGAATCTTCCAAACAAAGTTTCACCTACACCAGACCCTATCGCAATCGACAGTAAAAAGGCGAGTTGAAACGTCCTATCACAATTAGTTCAGCCAAGTTGACCCAGTGAAATAAACATGTCGGTTACATGACGGCCAGCATGAGGAGAACCTTGAGAAATGATTGCGCTGCAAACAGGACACCTCTTGTGATGTCGAACTCAGGCACGAAGGGCGGTAGACGGTGCCGCTTGGATTTCCCATGGCGCGGCAATGGTGATGACGATGGTAATCCAGACGAGGTCGGAAGTGGACTCTCGAGTACCAAGATGCTTGTCCTTTAGATCAACAATTTCGTACAACAACCACATCTCCATCAGCGCAGGTCAGATAACGATGAGATAGTTTACCTCTCGACCCAGTGTTGTCCTGCGAATTCGAGACAAGCCGCCAGCCATCGCTCCAACAAGGCGAGTAAGAACATGCCGATACATGTGCCTACCATCGCACCCGTACTACTCGGTACCCAACCAACAAACCATACTTGTTTCTTCTTAGCTGTAAATATGATTTGGGGCGATTAAGTTCGCTCACCGATGTCGCCTGGAGTAAAGTGGGCATAGGGAAGCATATTACCAACGGCGAGGCCCATAGGTACGTCCATCGACGTGTCTATCCCATTGGTCTGAGCAACGGTGGAAACGATGAACGAGCATAGTGCAAGAATCAGCCAGGGCATCATGATCATGGTGTTGTGTAGGAAGCAGGCGCCAAGAAGTGCTGAGAAAAAGCAATTCCGAATTTGGTAATTCTTACCCAGGTAGCTCAGAGGACCTTGTGTACACTTTGCGAATTACTTTTTTTTTTTTTAGTCGCACAGATTTCTTTGCTGAAGAATCTGTGGGAATGGCCAGATAAGAAGCAGCGCGAATTAGAACGTACCTTGGATGGTGACCAGTCGTGGGAATAGTGGGATGACCGTGGTGAAAGGCTACTTTCACAACAGGGGAACCGCACCTACCGTCATCTATCTTGCGAGCCATGGCATCCATGGTGCACGACAACTTAACTGGCAGATATAATGCAATGGGTATGCTTTCTGGTGCGAATGTTATATGCAGACAAACACGTCGAGCAACGGCCGAGAACGACGATCTCAAGAGTCACACCATCGAGATGACCCAGAGATGCGGGACTCGCACGAACGCATTGCGGCATCGGTCGGACTGGGAGGTCACCCGAGCCAAGGCCGTATGACGAACAGATGCAACGCCATTGCTGGAGAACGGCGCTCCCATTTTGCTGCATCTGTGCGCGATGCGGCGTTGGCTACACCCAACTTGAATATACTCACAGGAATTGTCATCAGCGCTAGCACAGGAAGCGCAGCCCATGTCGATGTGCGTACGATCGTCCCCATCTTTACCTAAACCTATCATCGGATAATGAGCAAAGATTTTGAACCGGTGAGATAGGTACTAATGAACATGGAGGCAATTTGCGCCAATCGGAGGAGGATGTTGAACTGGAGCAGAGAGAACGCGATGGTGGAGGGATGGGCGAAGGACCCGTGGGGCTGATTTGCCTCATCCTGAGGCTTTTTTGCGAGCGTGGGAATATATATGCATTGACCTGCTGCTCGTTACTAGTATCTGCTACACATTTTGGCTTCAAATTTCTGATTCAGAACGAGTGTTTTTCCACACTACTTATTTTCTGGAATTATTGCTGAGAGCATCATACAAAGGTGTGGTTTTCTACTCCTTTTTGTACAGTTTCAATGTAGTCTGGCCGTGCCTAATGGCACTTGCCATAAACATTCATCTCTTATCACGTACACCTCGAGTCAAGAATCGATTCCACGACCTCGCCTAGTAAATTTTATTTTATTTTTTCCTTTAGTTATCGGCACGTCACGGGTAGGCCTCCAAGTTTTGCTTCTTCAATTCATAGGTACGATGTTTCGGATCTGGAATCAACTTTACCGATAACCGTGTGGACAAGGGATAGAAAGAGTAAGTATATTCGACATCAAAATCCCGGGTCCATGCTCGCAACGATCTCTTCACACCCGTACGCCGATGCTATACACATCGGGTGCCCATGCATTCGGGTTCGCAAACACGATACTATTCTGCGGACCCGGCACGAATCCATCCAAGCTAAGTAGATACCCCTCAAATAAGATATCCCAGCTCTGCATCGACCAGCACCAGCACAAGAGGAAAGGTTCAGTCTATCGTCTGTCCATCGATTCAAAACCGAAACCGGCACACGTACCTGTCCCGAAATCGGCATCTCCACCACCACCGGTGTCCCCCCGTTCGCGCTCACCTCTGCCCGCCTGCAATTCGAACAGTCGATGTTGTAAGGGGTGTAATCTGCGTTCACGTACGCGAACGAGAGCAGCTTCGTACTCCCGCTCGTACCGCCGTCGACGCCGACGAACGTGAGTGTCCCACCATATCCGATGTGAGCTATCACGGTATCAGAGTCATTAATCGCTCGCGGGGTGGCACCACCCGCGAGTACGTTCGAGGATGCGCTGGCGAGGTAAGTCGTGTACTGGTATGGTGCTACGGGCACAGCGTTGGAGAGTTGATAGACTAGCGCGCCGTGTGCCTCGACAGAGGCAGTGTACGACGCGTTGAAGGTTCCAAGGTTAGTACCTGTCCATATGTCAATGATATCTGCGGAGGCGAGGCCGACGTCGGAAAGATCGAGGGTGATCGATTGTGAAGCGCTAACCCAGTTCAGAAGCACTGATGACTAATTTAGCACTTTGGACGTGTTCGGCCCCCTCAGATAATACAGGGCTGACCCGCTACCAGTGAGCCGTCAGACAGTGGACCAGCCCAAACGTCATAGTTGTCTGTGTACCTTCTCCGGAACGCGATGGACGCGCCGAGAGAATCTTGCTAGGACCCGACGTGAACTGTAGCCCCCCATCAGGGTATCCCCCCCCAAAAAAAATCTCACGTTAATCGCAATGAGCCGGTCATGCCCGAGGAGGCTCAGTATCTCTGCCGAAGCCGTTGTAAGATCTGTCGATATAAACAAGGGCGACCTGGCAGAACAAGGCGATCAGATCCACTCCCAAGCCGCGTAGTCCGAGTCTAACCGCGGAGGTACGACCTACTTTGCAGTGGCCCAAAAGGCGAAATGCATCCGCCATTCTGCTGGGGTCAAACCTGTATTGCCAACCTCGAGCAAGTCGAGGTCGTTCCATGCTCCAGGTCCAGCAAACTGTGTAATCGGGACGAGCTGATTGATGATACGCTGTAGGCTCGCAAAGGATGGCGGCGGTCCAATGTCATTTCTAAGTTCCGTTAGCATCCCAAACGAGTGTGGTCGTCCCATACACATTGAAAGAAAGTAGACGCACGAGATTCGCCAGCTATTCCCGACAGGCCCGGCCCAGCGTGCAGGGTCCTGGACACCCCATTCACAGATGGAATAAACAACATCACGACCAGTGTTGGCGAGTGCATCTCTCATGGGTGTAAAGTGAGGCTAACCATTGGAACACTGATGAGCGAAATAAACTGGGGGGACAGAAACATTGGCATTACCTCTTCCTCAATGGGAGGGTTGGTATCAACAAAGTCATTTCCACTCACCACATAGCAGTTGTCGTACTAAATGCGTGGTTGAGGGTCGCGAGAGTGGTAGCGACACAACACACAACATACCTTCAGGTAATCTGCACCCCAACCGGTGAACGTATTCGCATCAGACTGCTCATAACCTAGGCTACCAAGCCAATGCTCGCTCCCGCCGACGGTGTCGCAAGAGTAGTGACCCCTAAAACCGAGATTGTTCAGTCATAAAAGGATCGTTCGTACACAGTTTACGCACGCGTCGCTGTATACGCCAAGGAGGAGACCCAAACTATGAACGTAATCCGCGAGCGCAGGAATGCCAGATGGTATCCGCACCGCGTTCCACATGAACGTGCCTGACGACGTGCGTTCGGTCGATTGCCAACTACAATCCCTAACGGTGTTCGGGGGTGTGTGAGTACCATATCACACCATTCAAAGAAATAGATTTGTGGCGCACAGAGAGAAGTACCGGTAACCAAGAGCTACCAAGCCTGAATCGACGAGGGCAAGTGCAGCGGCACGGTATTGGAGTTCGTCTGTGTCGCATCTGTAGAGTACGCATGCTTCCGAATAAACGACTGCGGGGATGGGAACAGGGAGAGACTGACAAGTACACGTTGTATGGGTTCCATCCCATAGGCGGCGTAAGAGCGAGACCATTCTCCAAGCTTACTGCACTCCCAAAGAGGAGCACGAGAATGGGGAGTAAAGTAGCCATGGGAGGTGGTGTTTGAACCAACTGACCCAAGTGCTCGTGAACTCTAGGGATGCAATGATCGGGTTTGGGCAGGAATGGTTTGACCTGAGAGACGTGTTTCAGAGGGGTTCTTCTTGACAGCGTATCACTTTCCAGGTAAACGACTTGAGACGATCGCTGCAAACGTGGGTAAATCGCGGAGCACAGTCCAAGTGAGAGTGGTCCCGTGATTCGTTGTTCGAAGTATGCGCGTTTCAACGATAAATCGGGCATCATCATCAAGTGGGTGCAGGATGAGTATGAAAAAACAAGACGAAAAAAGGAAAAGGTATGTTGTGTCGGGGAAATCTTTGAATGCGTGTATTCGCTACCCAGCGAGGTACGCTTCCCCGCTCCTGTTCAATTGTCCTGTCAATAATGTTTATAGCTATAACAAGAGTAGGACAGTCAGTGATGCAGGGGGATCGTGGCGTGAAACCACACACTCAGAGATTATCTTGCCAGAAGCTTCAGAGAGAGGTGTTTCTCGGGTGAGAGTAACAGAAACCCGGGCTGACAACGTTCGGGGTCAATGGCGTGATAGACCGCATTTAGTTCTGAAGTGCGCGCGTGAAAAACACATTCGACGCTTTAGGGACTGAAACGAGACGATTCATTGTAAACTTTACGGAATGAATCTTACATGCGATATCAAATCCCTCTTCCTGGTCATAGAGGGTCGCAAATGGCACGAACGCGTCATAGACCTGTGCAGGAATTAGTGCCCTATAACGCACTTTGCTGACAATGAGCATCAAGGAAGACCTATCTCAAAGCGAGAACAACGATGACAGCCCAGATTCAGGCATTCGTCTCCAACACGTCCAGACGGTCTATGCGTTGAAACGTATCTGCGGAGCGGATAAACTTTGCAATCGAAGCATGTGCAGCGGGCATACATCATGCTCAAGGTAACAAAAGACCTTCTCTAATCTCATCAGCCGCATGAACAGTGCAGGCGAGCTGACAACCAACCAGTGGAAGCTGCGGATTCGAGTTCTGGTTGACTTCAGCTTGCACGGGCATGTGCGAGAAACTCTGAAACCGAGGTTATTCCTGTTCATTTGATGATGAGCAGTTTATACCTGACTCGCTGGTATTCTCGGATTCTTTCCTAGTCTCGGACCGTACGCAGCCATTTAGAAAGAATTTCCTGTAATAGTACCAATGAAAGAAGTCCTGGGAATGAGTGCACAGCCACCGCTTGAAATCGGCCTTCAAGTCCCCCTTGTTGGAAGACTTCGGGTGGGAGGGTATCCATGCTGTGGATCCGTTCACCCTTTCCGAAAGACGTCGTACGAGTAGTTTCGTTCAGGCATTGATCTTGCGTTGAGAGTCTTTCGAATTGGGGGACGGATTGATGGATTGAATCTGGTCTCCAAGTTATGCATCGATGGCGTGGGAGGACGACGTACGTGACTGTTCCATAGGTCTCATTGCAATGTCTTCCCATCCATCCACTGACACCGACATTGTCTCCCTCACCGCCCTCCATCTCACCGCCACCATCGGCCCCGACCACTGGCACCGCACTCGTCCCCAACCAATTGCGCTCTCTCTACACCTCCACCTCACCCCTTCTTACCTCGACACACCCGGTCAATCTGACGACGTCACCGACTCGTTGCACTATGGTCATCTCGCCAAAGCCGTCGAGCAGCGGGTAGGTGCGAAAGGAGAGCGGAGCTATGCCAATGCGAGAGCGCTCGTGGACGACGTGACAGACGCGGCGTTCAGGTTTGCGACGGACGCAGTGGGGAAAGATCGGGATGGGGCAGAGGGGGTGGTACGCGCCGTCCGGGTCGTCCTCGAACTCCCGAAACAAATCCTCCTCGCAGGAGGGTTCCAAGTCGAACTCACCACCCGCGCGTCGGACCGGAGGTCGAGGGCACCAGGCGCCGTCGTCCGTGTGACGAATTTGACCTTGCCCGTCCTCATCGGTGTCAACCCCCCCGAGCGTCTTTCCAAACAACGCGTCGTCACCCATCTCACCTTTTTCGAGGCGGATCGCAACAGCACGAACAGCGACGTAGGTGCGGAGATCGATTACCCTGCCATCGTCGAACAGATCGCCACGGCAAGTCACGGCTCGTGTCTTTTTCAAATGAATATGTCAATTTGACCTCGGACATTGGGCAGGACATCGAGAACTCGACCCATCTCACTCTCGAAAAACTCGTGTATGAAATCATTATGATGGCCTTTCGCGCCACCGATGCCGACTCAAACGCAAACGTGCCTCGAATCAATGCCATCACGGTGCGGTGTCAGAAGCCAAGTGCACTTTCGTTTGCAGACGCGTCCGGGGTGGAGATGACGCGTACGCAGGAGGCGTTTCGACTCATTGGGAGATGATCTAGGGATTGACTCAGTGTTGGAATGGTGTTCGACGGTGCAACTAACGCCGCTAGATCAGACCTTCGTACGCATCAGGGGGATCCTCTTCTGGTTTCGAAGTACTAGATCTGATTTTACTACTCAGTACCTTTCTGAGTGTATTCCATGTTAACTTTTGCCATCTAACTAGGCAAATCGGAGGCAGCACTATGCCGCTTCACAAATCAGCGCCAGCTTTGTTACCAAGTTCTGTTTGGGTGTCGTTACCGAGGTTCTTTTTTCTGGGCCATGGGGCATCTCTCAGGCTAGAAACAACTTCAAACGTCGCCCACCCGTCCTTACATGATGCTCCCTGAAGCTCGAAGCCCTGTATAGATTCGGAAGCCAAAGAGTTTAATTTACCAACGTCTCGGAGTTTATACTCCCTGCGACGTATAGAGTCCGAGAAGTCGGTGCATTACCCGGACCTACCACCCCCCACATCGCCGGGCCAGAGTGGGTGTTGGCGCTGCACTCGACGAAATGAATTATCACCGGAAAAGGTCCCCCTGACAGGTAGTTTATCTCTCTCGCCGGCGTTTCTCCATGTCGGCTCTTGTAGGGTGGGTGTGCTGTCAGAATCACTTTTGTCTCCTATCCTGTCTCGAAGCATGCAGCCGCTCTCATACAAAGTTCTGTCCTTGGTCGACTTGGAACCTTGTCTGACTCACAGTAGCTACTGGCGGGGACTCGGTGGAACCTCTCAACTCTACGCCAGTAGACACGCACACACACTACATTTCATTCACATACTTGTCAAACACAAACAACCCGGCACTTCTGCTACTATTTCCTACATGTGTCCGAACCCCCCCTTTTTTCCGACATTTTGTTTCTTTTCCTTTTTTTTTTCTCCGTTTTTTCGCGTGAGGTGACAACCTAAGAGCCAATGACGCATGGTGGCGAGCAGTCCAACGTTCATCAAGCCTTGTCGAAGGACCACTGCGCTTCAGCGCCAGTATGGGTGCTGGCAGGACGGAGCAAAATCTGTATATCAGATGCATTGTGAGACGTTTGCAATGCATTCAAACATGCCAAAATGCATATTACCGTATAATCACTGGTGTCAGTAGGCAAGTTCCAGTTATATTCATCGCCCACGGTCGTGATACTTGAGTAGGGAAGAGGAGAAGCAAAACTCAATGTCGGGGGAGGAATTCGAAATCAGGATACGAAACACACTAGTAGTTGCTTCCACCGGCGGTCAGAAGAGACCAATTTTTCGAGGTCGAACCAGCGTAGACTGGAGCGCCCTGTTGAGTTACCCAGATCGGTCCTGGTCAATCACAATGATCAACTGAACGTACGTCGGTTTCTCCGGTTGCAGTCGCGTAATTGCCAGAAGCAGCGAGATTCTGGAGGGTAACCACGTTACCTCCCACGTTGTGGAGAAGCCACTATCGAGCGGGTAAGTTACTGTCCAACCCTTTGGATGTGTAAAAATTATTGTTGATACATACCTGCCTGGCAGAGCCTGTGTTGACCTCGGAGCCAGCAAGGGCAGCATTTGCGTTACCACCAACGAGGTTAGCATAAACCTTGGGGTATTTGCCGTTGGAGATCGTGTAGATGCCGTCAGGGAGTGCTTGTCTGCTCATTGTGAATGGATGAATAGAACGCGTCAGCCACTGGAGGGTGTAGTTGGGAGAGTGTTGATGAGCATTTGAGCAGACAAGGGTTGTATTTATACGTTTTCAATGCCTACCTCTCAGCTAATCTGGAAACATGAACTGTGGCGAAGGAACGGGTCGACCGTCAGCGTGACATGCGGCGGCATGATGCGAGGCTCGTACCACCTGCTTCTCGGGTGTGTTCCAATTTACTCAGGGGTTATGGCCAGGCATGGGAGGTCGCCGATCAGCGCCAACTCCGCCAAAGCTTTTTTTTCCACTGTTGGAGCAATAATTTCCGTACCATGAGGCATAACGAACCCCCTGGAACGTCAAGTTGTGGCATCTCCCCAAATTGATCGGCGTAAACTACTATATTCTGCGCGCACTCAGGCTCTCTTTTTCCACCTTCAAACGACACCGTTGAACCCTGTTCAAGTTGTCAAGGTTTGTAATTATGTTCTGATGGAACACTGGAGATGGCTCCCATAGATGTAACTAACGGATTGGGATCGGGTAGATTTTGTTATGTAAGTAAGTGCGTCGGTCGCTTTATTTCTCCAGGGGTGTTATTTCTTTGCTTTCGTTCCGCCAGTACCCCATTGAATCTTCCAATTTCGTCCAGGGAAAAGACATTTTGCTCCCACGTTCAGATCTAACCCTTTCCCTTTGAGCGACGGGGCTATCTACAGATCCGGTACCGTCTGGTTTCTATTACAAGGAAGGCGAAACAGGGCAACTACTGCTAGTGGAAGGATCTCTTTGTTTGTTTTCGGAACCAACCCACGCCGGTCCCGCATACATGCTCACTCCGACATCTGCCGGTGCACGAGTCCCTGGTTCTGCTCTCACGCGAAGATGGCCAAAAGCTCTGGGGGTGCCATATGATCTAACTCGTTAATTGATCAAGGAGAGATAACGCGGGAGTCTCCGGGAAAGTCAACTGATCATTCCATTCACCCGATCAGTGATGACACGCTGCAAGTGGATCAAACTTTGGGTTCATCTGAAACGGCCGATTCGAAGACCTCGATCTCACAATGGAGCAAGGAAGGCGCAAGCAGCCTTTAATAGCGAGTCCTATACATGGTACAGATACCCGATGACTCGGCCGAATACCATTTCTATTATCTAGGGCCGGGCTGTATTATAGATTAGCATAGTCTTGGCCTGTAATTGAATGACGGGGAAAGAACTTCGCCAAAGATGCTTCCGAGATTTGGATGCTCTGGTGTAAAGGGATTCTGCTCCCCCTCAACTCCACTCCTCAGCCGCCGCATAGACGGGTTCCTGGACGACTCGTGACTGGAACCTGTCAAGACCTGAGTTGGAACACCAACGGGACCCGGAAGTTTTCCTATCACCGCCTGAAGGAAAAGAGACCACTATTTGTTCCCGCAGTCTCATTCGTCATCCAGACCCTCGAGTTCCCACGTAGTATCCCAGTCGAAGTCCCGGACGCATCTGCAAAAGAGAGAGCACTTGGTTTTTGACACCCCACTGTAATGGCACCGACTCGCGAAATGTTTGAGCAGGTGTCTCAAGGCGCGATAGGACGTCTGGATATTTTTTTTTCGAGTATGAAATGGGTAAAGCTTTCATCATCATGTTAAGTGTCCGAGGTCAGATTGAGCGATCATTGAAGGACGCATGGGTGCCACTTTCCATGGCGATCTGTTGAAGGACGGGTAAGCCAGTCGATCTTCTCCGCGCCCACCTGGGCGCCAGTACTAGTGCAGTCTGCCTCGAAAAAGGTGAGATGGGTAACAATACGTTGTTTGGCGGAGGGATTGTCACCAATGAGGACATGAAGGGTGAAATCCGTCGCGCGAACGATAGTACCTTATCCCATGCCCATCTCTGCTGCATTCACAATGTCCAAGCCAACGCGAGTGAAAGATGACAATAGCGCAACTAGTCGGTGGTGCTGTTGGGTTGACCAGGGTAAAGAGGGGGGAAGAGGGGAGAGAGAGGAGATAGGATTGAGGGCGGGTGCGGTACCAGTGATCAGGGCCGATGATGGTGGCGAGATGAAGAAGACAATGTTGGTGTCGGCAGACACAGACCGTGGCAAGTCGTTGTAATAGGGAATTCCTACACAGTGGACTACCTGGACGTTGGCCAACCACTTACTTCAATCAGAGCGCTTCTGAGAAATCTGATTTGGAGACCTGTATCCATGAAAGTACGCTCCAGGAGATCCATCGTCGGTTCACTGAACAGATGGGCAACACGATATCAGTGCAAGATTTGGCGCCGCTTCATGTGACATTTCTTGACACGCTCACTAACTTAGGGGTGATAAAAACGAAGTGATCTGTTTGAAGACCCACGCTCGATGCCCGATGGACTCCTGGCGCCGAAGGAGGCGAGTGGTGTTGGGGGAAAACGCCCGGGCCCTGCAAAATGGTGAACTGACTATGGTGCTATCTGGCCCATTCAGATTCTATAGTTGGTTGTAGACGCGAACAAGAAAATAAACGACAGGGAGGCGGGGAGGCTGCTTTAGACCGACAAGACACGTGACGAAAGCACATCATAATGACGGTGGCTGTGCAGGTACTTCCAAGAGTCAACGCTCGATCGAAAGAAACAAAGTCCACTGGCAGCACTGGCAGTAGTCTACAAACATACGCCGTCTGAATTAGGCAGCACTTCTGGACGCTGCCGTATCCAGTAGCCGAGGGCGACCCCGGAAAGTTCCCTCACGAACGCGACAAACATGCAGAGCATGTTTCACACAATTTGCTGGTTCGGGGGCATGGAACGAACCCGACTTGTTCGAGGTTGGCAATGCAGGTTCCCGATCGGCAATGGGGTCCAACTTGTTCCTCGTCCTGCCTAATCCCCATATATATTTTATCCTGTTGTGCAAGCGTTGAAATCAATATCTCCGGTCGCTGGTGTTCCATACATGTATGGCATCTATAGCTCGCAGTGACTCAGCGTACTTCAATCCTAGACAAGTAGACATATCTTTTATTCACGTGCTCGTCATAGTGTTGAGCACAGACACTCGGTCACCTCTGCTACACCATCGTACATAGGTCCAAACCTTTCTTTCTCTCTCCTTTTTCACACGAATCGGGCAGGGGGGGAACTGGTAGCGAGCAGTCCTGCGCTCATCAGACCTTCGTGAACTTCCACTGCGCTTTCGCATCCGTATGGGTACTGGCAGCCCGGAGCAAAATCTGTTTGTCAGATGCGTTGTGAGAGGTCTTCAGTGCATTCAAACATGTCAAAGCGTATATTACCGTATAATCAGGGACGTTAGAATGGAGGTACCAGGTATACTGACCGCCCACGGTCGTGATACTTGAGTAGAGAATAGGAGAGGAGGCCCAATGTCAAGGGAAGAATCGGAAATTGGAACACGAAACACACTAGTATTTGTTTTCACCGGCGGTCTGAATGGTCCATTTGGTCTCGGTTATAGAAGCGAAGAGTGGAGCGCCCTGTTGCGTTACCCAGACAGGTCCTAGTCAAACACAGGTGCTATACGGTTGGTACTTTCGAGTGAACGTACATTGTCTTCTCCACTTGTGCTTGCGTAATTCCCCACAGCAGCGAGGTTCTGGAGGGTAACCACGTTACTTCCCACATTATGAAGAAGCCACTATGGAGCCAGTAAGTAATTATCCGGCCCTTGGGACAATTGCAAACTGTCGGTACATACCTGCCTGGAAGCACCTGTGTCGGACTCGGATCCAGCAAGCGCTGCAACCGGGCTACCATCAACGAGGTTAGCATAAATGGCAGGGTCAAATTCGCCATTGGCGATCGTGTAGATGCCATCAGGGAGATATTGGCTCATTGTGAATGGGAGGATGAAACGCGTCAATCAATTGAGGATGTGCGACTCGTGACGCACATTCGAACGGCTTGTATTTATATGTTTTTACTAATGCCCACTCCTTGGCAGCTAGTAATCCGGAAACTTGAACTGCGGCGGGGAACAACACCATCGACCGGCGTGACATGCAGCATGCGAAGCTCGTACCACCTGCCTTCTTGAGTGTGTTCCAATCCACTCAAGCGGTCAAGCTTCAAGCCAGGCATGGGAGGTCGCCGATCAGTACTAACCCCACCAAAACTTTTTTTTCTACTTTGACCGGCAGTTTCCGTACCAGGAGGAATAACGATTGGGACCCAAAACGGACCGAGCCAAGTTTGTCCAAAGTTAGCGCCGACCTTCGGGAGCTGCTTCGGTACACGCACAACTGGCTGGACGGCGTAACCTGGGAAGCAAGGTGGTACAAACACCGCACGCTGCATTTTGCGTCGGTCGGTCGGTCTGTTATTTCTTTGCTTTCGTTCTGCCAGTACCCATTGAACCCTGGTCTTCCAATTTTGTCCCTAATACGAGTGACCGATATCCTGAACCCGCTCCTATTTTCAAAGGGAAATGACATTTTTACTCCCACATTCATATCTAATCCTCCCCCTTTGGGCGACGGGGCTATCTACAGATCCGGTACCGTCTGGTGTGGAAGGCGGAACAGAGCGACTACTGCTAGTGGAAGGTTACCCTTGTTTGTTTTCCGGAACCAACTTACGCCGGTACTGCATACATGCCCACTCCATCTGCCGGTGCACGAGTCCCTGGTTCTGCTCCCACGCGAAGACGGCCAAAAGATCTCGGAGTGCCAAGTGATCTCTCCCTTTGGGAGATAACACGGGAGTCTCACTGATCATTCTAATTATCCGATTAGTGGCAAGGTCATCAAACTTGGATTCATCTCAAACGGCCGATCTGAATGGGAGACCTCGACAGGCTCACATCGGACACAAATTACGTTTTTACTGAGGATGGTACATTTACGCAATCGCTCTGCCGAACACCGTTTAATCTGGGCATCTGCCAGTGGAGCCGGGGTTATTTATCATAGATCGGTGTGGTCGCTGTTCCCTGTAATTGAAAGCATGGGAAGAACTTTGGCAAAAAAGGTTCCAACTCAAAGAGCACCAACGGAACCCCGAAGCCATCCTATCACCGCCTGGAGGAATGGGGGCCACCATTCAAATATTCGTTCCTGAGGCTCTTTCGTCACTCAGACCCCCGAAACGGGCCCGTCTGGCTGAGAAGTTCAATCAACACCCAATACGACCACTTGGCCCAACCAGCCCATCTCCACCCCGCAAGCAAGGTGTTCTTAGACGTGTACCTTGCTGCCATCCCTTATCCAAGTATCCTATGTCGATGAGTTCGACCGTGAGGCGGACATCACGGACTTGACATCACGCGGGTGCATCTTCCTCAGGCCCTGGACATGTTCGAGCTGTGGATGCTCGAGTAGCCGTTCAGAGTGGTTTATCCTTGGGCGGCCTGGGCCTGGCCGGGGCTCGTTGAAGGTTCCAGTCAAAAAAGAGAGTCTTCGTGTTGAGGGCAATTGGTTGATATTGAGAAGCGTCTGGGAGATATGCTGGGCCTTGGATTATGAAAAGCTGATTATGAGCACTGTTGCTTTCGTGGTCATCGCTAATCCATGCGATCCCTGTAAATTCAGGTGCAGGTTGTGCAACGAGATGATCAGCCGCGAACGCACCGACACGTCGAGGGTTAAACCCAGCGGCGCATGGTGGCAAGGGTCCCTACTGCGTTTGACAGCGTCGCCTCCGACCCCCGTCAACGGTGCCAGCCACGATGCCATGACTCTGACTACCCGTCCCTGCTTGCGCCTGCACCAACGCCCAGTCTCGACCGTTCGTTTTCTTCTCAGATGACCGGACCCATGGATTCTTTCAGTCCAGAGAGCGCCCCCTCTGGACTCCGGATGGAGAGTTTGAAGGCTGTTATGGCGAGTCTTGTCATCAGGTTTGTCGCACTTTTTTTTCCCCTCCTGTCGCAGCTGCTCACTGTCGTTCAGGTTCTTTGACCCTGTTTGCACTATAAAGTTCTGGATGCAGCAAAGACGCAATTCTCTCGCGAGAGCGCGCCATCCAGGCCTGTAGTCCGTATTCGTCAAGCTTGGGACGACATGGTTGCTGACTTGAATTTTACGTGCAATGGGCCTTGCGTCGAAATTCTCGGCTACATGCGTCCATTTATCGCCGTTACCAATATGAAGCCCGTAGGCGTACGACTACCGGCCCTCCGCTCGATTCAACGAAACGCACACCCAGTTCACTTGTTGAGATTGTGCACCTCCCTCGTCTGGCGATTCTGGACTGGGTCGACGGACGACTGTCCTGATTGCCAATGGGTATGTGTCCACGCAATTGGAGCACAGAATCGCATCTTTGACACTTTTGGCAAACGGCACGGTTTCCGGTTCGTTCCCGGTTCCAACTCGTTCACAATTAGCTTCTCATTCTACGACATTCTAACCCTACTTCTATTATCAAGGCGTATTTGTTCCCTGGGTTTCGCCTTTCTCTTTCGAGCGACGGGGCAACCCACAGACCTAGAACCGTAGAGCCTGCTGTGGAAGGCTTCCCTTTTTTGTTCCCCGGAACCAACTTACGTCGGCACTGCAAACTCGTCCATTCATCTGCCGGTGACAAGTGCCTGACTCTGCTCTCACGCGAAGACAGCAAAAAGGTGCGGGGGTGGCATATGATCTGACTCGTCAATTGATCCAGGAGATAATGCGGGTGTCTCAGGAGACGTCGACTGATCATTCCGATCAATCGATCGATTGCTAGCACTGTCAAACTTTAGGTTCATCTAAAACGGCCGATCAGTGGGAGACCTCGACCTCACACCGGAGCGACGAAGGCGCAGGCGGCCTTTAATAGCAAGTCCTATACAGGGTACAGATACCCCAACAGGATATGAATTAGATTGCAAGCTCGGCCAAATACCGTTTCTATTATCTAGGGCCGGGTTTTATATCATAGATCGGCATGCTCTCGGTTCCCTATAATTGAATGGCAGGGGAAGAACTTCACCAGAGAAGCTTCCGAACCTTGGAAGCTCTGGTGTCAAGGGATTCTACTCCGCTGTAACTCCCCAGCCGCCACATAGACGGAGATCCTGGACGACTCGTGATTGGAACCCGTCATGACCAGAGTTGGAACACCAACGGAAAATGGAAGCCTTCCTATCACCGCCTGATGGAGGCGGGACCCCTTTGCGTTCCTGCACTCTTCTTCGTCATCCAAACCCTCGAAATTCCCTAGGCCATCCGGCTAGGGTGTGACACAGATCGGTGCCACGGATATGACGTGCTGTGGTTGATCGCTTGCACCAGATGGCGTTTATTACCAAAGACAGATCGGTATCGCCTAAAACAGAGCTGTAGCCTCACCCCGACCGTAAGGCCAAGCAATTTTGTCTTCCGATTTCCAGGAGATTTGTTATTTTAGGGCTGTCTCGTGAAATGGAACCTGTCGCTCAAAACGGAAAAAAGAGCCTCGTTAATAGCTTGTGACCCCCAGGACGTGAAAGATTACAAATTTGGATTAGCGCAGAGTTTGGGCAACGACTTTGGGAATCTCGTGTCTGGCTAGACGGCGTAACCCAGGATTGCAGGTGGTATGAGCCTCGTGTGCTGCATGTCGCGCTCGTCGGCCCGTTCCTTCGCCGCAGCTCATGTTTCCGGATTAGCTGAGAGGTGGGTATTGAAAACGTATAAATAAAAGCCTCGCCCCTTCGAATGCTCATCAACACTCCCACTTCACCCTCCAGTGACTGACGTGTTTTATTCTTCCATTCACAATGAGCAACAAATCCCTCCCCGACGGCATATACACGATCACCAACGGCAAATACCCCAAGGTTTATGCTAACCTCGTTGGCGGTAACGCGAATGCTGCCCTTGCTGGCTCCGAGACCAACACAGGCTCTGCCAGGCAGGTGTGTTCCGACAGTTTGCACTTGTCCCGAAGGCTGGATAGTAATTTGCTGGCTCGATAGTGGCTTCTTCACAGCTTGGGAGGTAACGTGGTTACCCTCCAGAACCTCGCTGCTACCGGCAATTACGCGACTACGACTGGAGAAACCGATGTACGTTCATTTGTATCGAGCGCAAAGAACCTGTGATTGACCAGGACCGATCTGGATGACCCGACAGGGCGCTCCTGTCTACGCTGGTCCAACTGAGACTAAATGGTCCCTTGTGACCGCCGGTGGAAGCGAGTACTAGTGCGCTTCGTGTCCCGATTCCCAATTCTTCCCTTGACATTGTGTTTTACTTCTCCTCTTCCCTACTCAAGTATCACGACCGTGGGCGATGAATATAACTGGAACCTGCCTACTGACACCAGCGATTACACGGTAATATGCATTTTGGCATGTTTGAATGCATTGAAGATGTCTCACGATGCATCCGATATACAGATTTTGCTCCGGCCTGCGAGCACCCATACGGGCGCGGAAGCGCAGTGGACCTTCAATAACTGATGAACGCAGGGCTGCTCGCCACCATGCGTCATCGGCTCTTCAAGTTGTCCAGACGTTTTTTCTTACTGCCCTCTTCACGCGAAAAAACGGATAAAAAAAATGGAAAAGGTACAAAATGTCAAAAAAGTGGGGGTTGGACGTATGTAGGAAACAGTAGCATAAGTGCCGGGTTGTTTGTATTTTGACAAGTATGTGAATGAAATGTAGTGTGTGTGTGTGTCTACTTGTCTAGGATTGAGATTCCACCGAGTCCCTGCCAATAGCAACTGTGAGTCGGACGGGATTCGCTATAGTACAGGTTCCAAGTCTATCAAGAAGTCAAGGACGTAACTTCGTATAAGAGCGGCTGCGTGCTTCAAGACAAGATGGGAGACAAAGGTGATTCTGGCAGCACACCCACCCTACAAGAGCCGACATGGAGAAACACCGGCGAGAGAGGCGAACTACCTGCCAGAGGGACCTTTTCCACAAGTGGCGAGAATTCATTTCGTCGAGTGCAGCGCCAGCACTCACTCTAACCCGGCGATGCGGGGTGGTAATAAAAACTTGATCAAGCTAGGTCCGGGCAATGCATGACAAAACAATTTCATTTGCATATCGACTCCTCGGACTCTATACGTCCCTGGGGGAAGTCGGTAAATTAAACACTTTGGCTTCTAGCTTGAATTCAGGGCCTCAGCCCGAGGCCCGTCCATCACTATACGACCATCATGAAAGGACGTGGGCAATGAGCACTTTGTTTCTAGGGACGCTTCGTGGTCCCAAAAAAAAAAGGAACTTCGGTAACGACACTACTTCGAAAACGGGGGTCCTTCTGATGCGTACGAGGGTCTGATTTAGCGGCGTTAGCTGCACCATCGAACACCATTCCAACATTTGGTGAACTCATCGATCATCTCCCGATGAGTCGAAAAGCCTCCTGTGTACGCGTCATCTCCACCCCGGACGCGTCTGCAAACGAAAGCGCACTTGGTTTTTGACACCGCACCGTGATGGCGTTGGTTCGAGGCACGTTTGCGTTTGAGTCCGCATCGGTGGCGCGAAAGGCCGTCATAATGATTTCATACACGAGTTTTTCGAGCGTGAGATGGGTCGAGTTCTCAATGTCCTGCCCAGTGTCTGAGGTCAAATTGACATATTCATTTGAAAAAGGCACGAGCCGTGACTTGCCGTGGCGATCTGTTCGACGATGGCAGGGTAATCGATCTCCGCACCTATGTCGATGTTGGTACTGGTGCGGTCCGCCTCGAAAAAGGTGAGATGGGTGACGACGCGTTGTTTGGAAAGACGTTCGGGGGGGTTGACGCCGATGAGGACGGGCAAGGTCAAATTCGTCACACGGACGACGGCGCCTGGTGCCCTCGACCTCGGGTCCGACGCGCGGGTGGTGGGTTCGACTTGGAACCCTCCTGCGAGGAGGATTTGTTTCGGGAGTTCGAGGACGACCCGGACGGCGTGTACCACCCCCTCTGCCTCCGTCGCAAACCTGAACGCCGCGTCGGTCACGTCGTCCACGAGCGCTCTCACATTGGCGCAGCTCCGCTCTCCTTTCGCACCTACCCGCTGCTCGACGGCTTTGGCAAGACGACCATAGTGCAACGAGTCGGTGACGTTGTCGGATTGACCGGGCGTGTCGAGATAAGAAGGAGCGAGGTGGAGATGTAGAGAGAGCGCAGTTGGTTGGGGGCGAATGCGGTGCTAGTGGTCGGGGCCGATGGTGGTGGTGAGATGGAGGGCGGCGAGGGAGACAATGTCGGTGTCAGTGGATGGGTGGGAAGACATTGCAGTGAGATCTCTTCAACAGTCATGTACACCACGCCGCAGTCGATGTATGAATTGCAAGAGACCAGAATTCAATCCATCAATCCATCCTCCAATTCGAAAGACTCAATGCGGGATCAACGCCCGAATGGAACTACTCGTGCGACATCTCTCTGACTTGATCACTGAATTCAAAGGGTGAAAAACGGATCCACCGCATGGATACCCTCCTACCCGAATTACTTGAAGGTATGTTGTGTGCTGTGTCGCTACCACTCTCGCGACCCTCAACCACGCATTTAGTACGACAACTGCTATGTGGTGAGTGGAAACGACGCTGTTGATACCAACCCTCCCATTGAGGAAGAGGTGATGCCAATGTGTCTGTCCTCCCAGTTTATCTCGCTCATCACTGTTCCAATGGTTAACCTCACTTTACATCCATGCGAGATGCACTCGCCAACGCTGGTCGTGATGTTGTTTATTCCATCTGTGAATAGGCATCTCTCTGGTTAGAAACGACTTCAAACGTCGCCGCCGCGTCCTTACATGATGGTCCCTGAAGCTCGAAGCCCTGTATAGACCCGGAAGCCGAAGAGTTTAATTTACCAACGTCTCGGAGTTTATACGTCCAGCGACGTATTGAGTCCGAGAAGTCGGTGCATTACCTGGACCTATCACCCCGCACCGCTGGGTTAGAGTGAGTGCTGGCGCTGCACTCGACGAAATGACTTGTCGCCACTTGTGGCCAGAAAAGGTTCCCCTGACAGGTAGTTTGTCTCTCTCGCTGGTGTTTCTCCATGTCGGTTCTTGTATGGTGGGTGTGTTGTTAGAATCACCTTTGTCTCCCATCCTGCCTTGAAGCGCGCAGCCGCTCTAGTACAAAGTTACGTCCTTGACTCCTTGATCGACTTAGAACCTGTACTATAAAGAATCACGTCCAACTCACAGTAACTACTGGCGGGGGCTCGGTGGAATCTCAATCCTAGACGAGTAGACACACACACACACACTACATTTCATTCACACACTTGTCAAACACAAACAACGCTGCACTTCTGCTACTGTTTCCTACGTACGTCCAACCCCCCCTTTTTTTTGACATTTTGTTTCTTTTCCATTTTTTTTTCTCGTTTTTTTCGCGTGAAGAGGGCAGCAAGGAAGAACATCTGAACAACCCAAGAGCCGATGACACATGGTTGCGAGCAGTCCAACGTTCATCAGGCCTTGTCGAAGGACCACTGCGCCTCCGCGCCAGTATGGGTGCTCGCAGGCCGGAGCAAAATCTGTATATCGGATGCATCGTGAGACATCTTCAATGCACTCAAACATGCCAAAATGCATATTACCGTGTAATCGCTGGTGTCAGTAGGCAGGTTCCAGTTATATTCATCGCCCACGGTCGTGATACTTGGGTAAGGAAGAGGAGAAGCAAAACTCAATGTCTGGGGAGGAATTCGAAATCGGGATACGAAACGCACTAGTAGTTGCTTCCACCGGCGGTCAGAAGGGACCAATTTTTCGAGGTCGAGCCAGCGTAGACTGGAGCGCCCTGTCGAGTTACCCAGATCGGTCCTGATCAGTCACTGGTTCTGTGCGCTCGATATGATCAACTGAACGTACATCGGTTTCTCCGGTTGTAGTCGCGTAATTGCCGGAAGCAGCGAGGTTCTGGAGGGTAACCACGTTCCCTCCCACGTTGTGAAGAAGCCACTATCGAACGAGTAAGTTACTATCCAACCCTTGCGACAAGTGCAAACTGTCAGTGCATACCTGCCTGGCAGAGCCTGTGTTGTTCTCAGAGCCAGCAAGAGCAGCATTCGCGTTACCACCAACGAGGTTGGCATAAACCTTGGGGTATTTGCCGTTGGAGATCGTGTAGATGCCGTCAGGGATTGATTGTCTGCTCATTGTGAATGGATGAATAGAACGCGTCAGTTTCTTGAGGATGTAGGAGTGTTGATGGTCATTCGAACAGGCAAGTCCCGTATTTATACGTTTTCAATGCTCACCTCTCAGCTAATCCGGAAACATGAACTGCGGTGAAGAAACGGGTCGACCGGCATAACATGCCACAGTATCAATGGGATGTGTGTACCGCCTGCCTTCTTGGGTGTGTTCGAATCCGCTCAGGCGGTCTAGCCGGGCATGGGAGGTTGCCGATCATCGATCAGCGCTAACTCCACCACAGCATTTTTTCGCTTTGGGCGACAGATTCCGTACCTTGAGGAGTAACGAACCCCCCGTCGGAACTCCCAAAATTGATCGGCGTGAACTTTACTCTGCTGTCCCATGTCGTTACTGAGGCTCTCTTTTTCCACCTTGAACAACACTGCCAAACCCTGTTCACGCTGTCAATGTCAGCGATTGTAAGTATGTTCTGATGGAACATTGTGGGGACAGCTCCTTGTATAGGCGTGACTGGCGGATTGGGATCAGGTAGGTTTTTTTTTTCTATTTTTACGGAAATAGCTGTTTTTTCACTCCGATCGTTACTCACATCCCTATTTCTGGCTGGACGGCATAACCCAGGAAGCGATACGAGCATTGCACCTTGCATTTCACGTCGGTTGGTCTGTTTCTCCCTGTTTCCGGAGTGGACTGTCGAATATATTTCTATTCGCCAGTATCCATTGAACCCTGGTCTTCCGGTTTCATGCCTAATACAAGACGATCGTTCTGATCGATATTCTGACCCCGCTCAATACGTTTTTGTTCCCACGTTCTGATCTATTCTTTCCCCTTCGAGCGACGGGGCTATCCACAGATCCTGTGCCGTGAGGCCTGTCTGGTGTCTATTGCAAGAAGGCGAAACAGAGCGGCTACTGCTAATGGAAGGGTACCCTTGTTTGTTTTCCGGAACCAACTCACAGCCGGCACTGCATTCATGCCCATTCATCTGCCGGTGCACAAGTCCCTGGTTCTGCTCTCACGCGAGGACGGTCAAAGGTTCTAGGGGTGTCATATGATCCAACTCGTTAGTTGATCAGGGAGAGATAACGCGGGAGTCTCCGAGGAAGTCAACTGATCATTCCTTTCGACCGATCAGTGATGACATACTATCAAGATCGGTCAAACTTTGGGTTCAGATCTAAAACGGCCAAGTTTGTGGGAGTCCTCGACCTCACACCGGAGCAATGAAGGCGCAGACAGCCTTTAATAGCAATAACTATACAGGATACAGATACCAGGACACAAATTGGATCTAGGGCTCGGCTAAAGACTGTTTCTATTGTCCAAGACCGAGTCATACCAGAGAGTTTCGGTTCCCTATAATTGAATGACAGGGGAAGAACGTCACCAAAGGTGCTTCCAAGATTTGGACGTTCTGGCGCCAAGAGATTCTACTCCCCCTCAACTCCACTCCCCGGCCGCCGCATAGACGGGGTTCCTGGACAACTCGTGACTGGAACCCGTTATGATAAGTTAGAACGCCAACGGGATCTGGAAGATTCCCTATTACTGTCTGAAGGAAGCGAGGCCACTGTTTATCCCCGCAGTCCCATTTGACACCCAGACCCTCGCAATACTCCGCTGAATCCCCCCACGTACATGTCATCTCTACCCCGGACGCATCTGGAAAGAGGCCGCACTTGGTTTTTGATACCGCGCCGTGCAGGCGCCGACTCGGGAAATGTTTGAGCAGGTATCTAGAGGCGCGCGATGGGGATCTTTTTCGAGCATGAAATGGGTAAAGTTTTCATTATTGTGTTAAATGTCCAGGATCAGAACGAACGATCAGTCGAATGACGCACGGGCGTCACTCGCCGCGCGCGGCGACCTGTTAGAGGATCGGTAGGATAACCGATCTTCTCCACACCTACCTGACCGCTGGTGAACAGTTATTCCCAGGAAAAGGCACTCGAGAAAAACAAAGTGCAGTTGTGAACGTACAGTACGTCGTCTAAATTAATCGGGCAGTGCTGCTGGACGCTCAAGCGCTCACTACTGAATCTGGTAGCCGAGTGTGACCGGTGCGGTCCGATGACATCGGAAACTTCCCTCACAAAGGCGACAAATGCACAGGCTCACTGAGCAACAATAAGTACTGTTTATAATTTGTATTACCCACCGCGCAGATTCCCTCATGTGGCCGTTCGGGGCGCTAACGGAACCCAGGAATAACACTGGACCGTGCTACTGGGCATCCTTTTCGGGTTTGCAGTGCATCATCAATCAATCACACAGTTTCCATGCTGGTTCGGGGGCACGGAACGAGCTCGACTTGCTCGAGATTGGCTTAATGCAGGTTTGGCCCCAGCAGAATAGCGGATGCATTCCGCCTTTTGGACCGCTGCAAAATAAATCGTACATCTAGCGAGATAGGCTACCTGACTTGCAGCGAATCCGATTGCCTTGTCCTGTTAGTTTGGTTATACTCGTGTCGATAGATCCCACATCCGCTTCAGCATGGTTACTAGCACCCTTGGGCACGACTGGCTCCATCGTCGCGGAAAATGGGTGCTTAGTCAAGACGAGGGAGACGGATAATTCCCGCCGCCAACTTGTTCCTCGCCCTGCCCAACCCCACACATGTTTTCTCCTATTGTGCAAGCATTGAAGCCAATATCTGGTGTTCCGTACATGTATAGCATCTATAGCTCATCTTAGATAAGTAAACAGATACGTTTTATTCAAATGCTCGTCAAAGCGTTGAACAGACACTCGGTCACCTCTGCTACAGCATCGTACATAGGTCCAAAACCCTTCTTTTTTTTCCACTTTTTCCACTCCTTTTCCACACGAATCGAGCAGCGGGAAGAACTATATTGAACAAACCTGAAGAGTTGATGGTTCACGGTAGCGAGGAGTCCTGCGCTCATTTGACCTTCGTGAACTTCCACTGCGCTTTCGCATCCGTATGGGTACTGGCGGCCCGGAGCAAAATCTGTTTATCAGATGCATTGTGAGAGGCCTTCAGTGCATTCGAACATGCCAAAACGTATGTTACCGTATAATCCGGGACTTGAGAATGAAGGTACCAGGTGTACTGGCCGCCCACGGTCGTGATACTTGAGTAGAGAATAGGAGAGGAGGCCCGACGTCAAGGGAAGAATCGGAAATTGGAACACGAAACACACTAGTATTTGTCTTCACCGGCGGTCTGAATGGTCCATTTAGTCTCGGTTGTAGAAGCGAAGAGTGGAGCGCCCTGTTGCGTTACCCAGATAGGTCCTAGTCAAACACAGGTGCTATACGGTTGGTACTTTCGAGTGAACGTACATTGTCTTCTCCACTTGTGCCTGCGTAATTCCCCACAGCAGCGAGGTTCTGAAGGGTAACCACGTTACTTCCCACATTATGAAGAAGCCACTATGGAGCCAGTAAGTAATTATCCGGCCCTCGGGACAATTGCAAACTGTTGGTGCGTACCCGCTGGGAAGCACCTGTGTTGGACCCGGATCCAGCAATCGCTGCAGCTGGGCTACCATCAACGAGGTTAGCATAAACGACAGGATCGAATTGGTTGTTGATGATTATGTAGATGCCATCAGGGAGATACTGGCTCATTGTGAATGGAAGAATGAAACACGCCAATCAGTTGAGGATGTGTGACTCGTGACCTGCATTCGAACAGGCTCGGCTCGTATTTATACGTTTTTTACGCCCGCTTATTGACAGCTAATCCGGATACTTGAACTGCGGCGAGGGAACGACGCAATCGACCGGCGCGACATGCAGCAAGCGAGGTTCACCACACCCCACCAAAGTTTTTTTTTCCACTCTGAGCGACAGTTTCCATACCATGAGGAAAACGGAGCAACTCAAGTTTGTCGTGACTTTACAGCAAAGTTAGCGCCGATTTTTGGGAGCAGGCGTAACACTCGCCCTATTTCTGACTGGACGGCGTAACCCAAGAAGCGAGGTGGTACGAACACCGCAAGCTGCGTCTCGTGTTAGTTGATTTGTTTCTCCGCCACAGTTCGAGTTTCCGAAATGTTGTTTCTTCGCTTTCGTTCTTCTTGTCCCCATTGACATCGAGCCCTGGTCTTCCAATTTCGTCCCTAACCGCTCTGATCGGTATTCTGATACTGCTCCTATTTTCAAAGGGGATGTCATTTTTATTCCTAGGTTCAGATCTAATCTTCCCCCTTCGAGCGACGGGTTATCCACAGGTCCGGTGCCGTGAGGCCTGTCTAGTTTCTATTATGAGGAAGGCGAAACAGAGCGACTACTGCCAGTGGAAGGTCACCTTCGTTTGTTTCCGGAACCAACTCACGCCGGCACTGCATACATGCCCACTAATCTGCCGGTGCACGAATCCCTCGTTCTGCTCTCACGCAAAGACGCCCAAAAGCTCGAGGGGTACCATGTGATCTAACCCTTTTGGGAGATAACGCGGGCATCGCCGGAGAAGTCAACTGATCATTCCAATCAACCGAATAGTGGCAAGGCCATCAAACTTGAGTTCATCTAAAACGGCCGATGAGTGGGAGATCTCGACCACGCACCGAACACAAATTGGGCCCTGAGGAATGGTACATTTACGCGATTGCGCTGCCAAACACCGCTTTCATCCGGAGTCGTGGCTGTTTATCATAGATCAGTGCAGTCGCGGTGCCCTGTAATTGAAAGCATGGGAAGAACTTTGGCAAAAAAAAAAAGGTTCCAATTCAAGAGCACCGACGGAGCCACGAAGTCATCCTATCACCGCCTGGAGGAAAGGGGGCTATTAATCGTTCCTGAGGTTCTTTCGACGCCCAGTACGGCTACTTGGCTCACTCAGCCCCTCTCCACCTCGCAAGGAAGGCATTATTAGACGTGTACCTTGCTGCCATTACTTATCCAAATATCCTATATCGATAGGCTCGACCGCGAGGCGGTCAACATGGACTTGACATCATGCGAGTGCGTCTTCCTCAGGGGACGTGTTCGAGCTCTAGATGGTCGAGTAGCCGCTCAGAGTGGTTTTTCCTTGGGCAACCTGGCCTGGCCGGGGTTCGTAGAGGGTTCTAGCACTAAAAAAAAAGAGTCTCCGTATTGAGAGCCATTGGTCGTTATTGAGAAGTGTCTGGGAGACATGCCAGGCTTTGGATCGTGACTCAAAGCGGCTTAGGAGCGCTATTACGGGGAAACGTTTCATGGTCATCGTTAATCCATGTGCAAGTTGTGCAATGAGATGACCAGCCGCGAGCGCACCGGCACATCGAGGGTTAAACTTTAAGCGTTAAACATAGCGGCGGCGCATGGTGGCGAGGGTCCCGACTGCGTTTGCCAGCTTCACTTCCGACCTCCGTCGACGAATGGTGCCAGCCACGATGTCCATGGTTCCGACTACCCCACGCCTGCGTCCATACTCAGTCTCGACCGTTCGTTTTCGTCTCGGCCACGCAAGCTCTGTTCACAGACGACCCATGGATGCCTTCAGTCTGGACCTACGCGACAGCGTCGACGTGTGGATGCGCGAGTTGTTTGAGCGTCCCCTCTGGACCCCGGATGGAGAGTTTGGGGGCTGTTATGGCGAGTCTTGTCATCAGGTTTGTCGCCTTTTTTTTTCCCTCTTGTTGCAACTGCTCACCGTCGCTCAGGTTCTTTGACCCTGTTTGCACTATAAAGTTCTGGGTGCATCAAAGACGCAATTCTCTCGCGAGAGCGCGCCATCCAGGTAGTTCATGCTCGTCAAACGTGGGATGACATGGTTGCCGACCCAAATTTTACGCGCAATGGGCCATGTCTCGAAATTCCCAGTTACGTGCGTCCGTTTATCGCCGTTACCAATATGAAGCCCGTAAGCGTACAACTGTCGGCCCTCCGCTCGATTCGACGAAATGCACCCAATGCACACCTCCCTCGTCTGGCGATTCTGGACTGGGTCGACAGATGAGTGTCCCGATTTCAAATGGATATGTGTCCGCGCGATGGGAGCACAGAACCGCCTCTTTGACACTTGGTAAACGGCACGGTCTCCGGTTCGTTCCCGGTTCCGACTCATTTACAATCAACTTTCTTATTCTACGACATTCTAACCCCACATCTATTATCGGGGCGTATTTGTTCCCTCGATCCAAACTTTCCCTTTCGGGCGATGGGGCAGTCCACAGACCCAGTACCGTAGGGCGTGCTCTAGCAAGTTTCCCCTTCTCGCTTTCCGGAACCAACTTGTGCCGGCACTGCAAACTCGCCCATTCAAATCTGCCGCCGACGAGTGCCTGACTCTACTCTCACGCGAAGACAGCAAAAGGCGCTGGGGTGACATATCATCTAACTCCTCAATCGTTCCAAGAGATAACGTGGGAGCCCCCGGAGAAGTCAAGTGATCATTCCAATCAACCGATCAGTGGCGAGGGCGCCCATCAAATATGGGTTCATCTAAAACGACCGATGGTGGGAGACCTCGACTTTACATTGGCGCTATGAAGACCTAAACAGCCTCTGATAGCGAGGGTACAGACAACCCAACAGGACACGAATCGGATCGAAAGCTCAGCCGGATACCGTTTCTATTATTTAGCGCCGGGTTATCTGTCACAGGTCGGAATGGTCTTTGTTCCCTGTCATTGAATGACAGGGGAAGAACTTCGTTGAAGATGCCTCCAAATCTTGGAAGCTCTGGTGACAAGGGATTCTACTTCCCTGTAACTGCCCGGCCGCCGCATAGACGGAGATCCTGGACGACTCATGACTGGAGCCTGTCATGGCCTCAGTGAGTTAGAACACCAACGGACGCGAAAACCCTCCTATCACCGCCCGAAAGAAATGAGGCCGCCTTGCATTCCCGCAGCCTCATTCGTCACCCAGGCCTTCGAAATCCTAAATAATCCCCCACAGGATGTGATAGAGATCGGTGCCACAGATATGATATGCTGTGGTTGATCGCTCGCACCTGATGGCGTCTATTACCAAAGACAGACAGGTGTCACCCAAAACAGAGTCACAGCTCTAGGTTCACCCCGAATGTAGGGCCAAGCGATTTATTTTACAATTTCCCAATGAATTGTTATCTTAGGGCTGCTTCGTGATACGGAACCTGTCGTTCAGAACGGAAAAAAAGAGCCTCGTTAACAACACTTGTGACTTCCAGAACGTGAAAGATTACAAATTTGGTATAGCGTAAATTTTGGGCAAGCGCCTCGATAAACCCGTGCCTGGCTAGACGGCGTAACCCAAGAGGGCAGGTGGTATTGGCCTCGCGCGCTGGATGTCGCGCCGGTCAACCCGTTCCTTCGCCGCAGTTCAAGTTTCCGGATTAGCCGAGAGGTGGGCATTGAAAATGTAATCAATTTTGGGAGTTCCGACGGACGGTTCGTTATTCCTCAAGGTACGGAATCTGTCGCCCAAAGCGAAAAAATGCTGTGGTACAGTTAGCGCTGATCGATGATCGGCAACCTCCCATGCCCGGCTAGTCCGCCTGAGCGGATTCGAACACACCCAAGAAGGCAGGCGGTACACACATCCCATTGATACTGTGGCATGTTATGCCGGTCGACCCGTTCCTTCGCCGCAGTTCATGTTTCCGAATTAGCTGAGAGGTAGGCATTGAAAACGTATAAATACGGGCTTTGCCTGTTCGAATGACCATCAACACTCCTACATCCTCAAGCAACTGACGCGTTCTATTCATCCATTCACAATGAGCAGACAATCAATCCCTGACGGCATATACACGATCTCCAACGGCAAATACCCCAAGGTTTATGCCAACCTCGTCGGTGGCAACGCGAATGCTGCCCTTGCTGGCTCTGAGGACAACACAGGCTCTGCCAGGCAGGTATGCACCGATAGTCTGCACTTGTCGCAAGGGTTGGATAGTAACTTACTCGCTCGATAGTGGCTTCTTCATAACGTGGGAGGTAACGTGGTTACCCTCCAGAACCTCGCTGCTTCTGGCAATTACGCGACTACAACCGGAGAAACCGATGTACGTTCAGTTGATCATATCGAGCGTATGGAACCTGTGATTGACTAGGACCGATCTGGGTAATTCAACAGGGCGCTCCAGTTTACGCCGGTTCAACTGAGACCAAATGGACCCTTCTGACCGCGGGTGGAAGCAGCTACTAGTGCGTTTCGTGTCCCGATTCCCAATTCTTCCCTTGACATTGTGTTTTACTTCTCTTCCCTACTCAAGTATCACGACCGTGGGCGATGAATATAACTGGAACCTGCCTACTGACACCAGCGATTACACGGTAATATGCATTTTGGCATGTCTGAGTGCACCGAAGATGTCTCACGATGC
>JBBPNQ010000075.1:0-42988 GCA_038090975.1 Boletellus pseudochrysenteroides
CTTTGATGTTTCCTTTCAACCGAAAAGGAACAAAGAAGCTAAGCATCAATGTGTCGTGGTTGTACATGTCTGCATCAAGGATCCGTTGTGTTGAGCGTCGGCAACTGTCTCTCAAAGCGTTTGTACTTGGATTTGAATGATGTTCTTGCTAGGTTATCTTGCTGAATTTGTAAATGCAGGGACGAATCGCTACGTCCAGAGTTATGGTTGTGCACATCCTAGGCAGACATGTCACCCCCCCCAGTTTGCTAGGTGCTCTCATTCCGAGGTATTTGTAACACGCACGGGATGGGTGTCGGTGTCTACAGCGATACATGTGTCGATTACTTGAACCAATTGCGAACCAAGTCTATTTGGCAAGAACATGACCCTTTTGGCGGTCACTCGAGCCACCCTTTTCTTGTCCAAATCATGATTGGAACTGTAGGTTGTGTGGTTAAATACACTCTACCCTCACGCACAATACACTGATGACCCAGGTTATGCGGGGCTTGTTGTTTTCTGAGCTCCAGCTGGCAGTGTTCGTGAAGTCGACAAGAAAATGTACATTGGCAATTATGCGTCCTCAGCCCTAGGACATCACATACAATGGATGATGTGGTAGTCTTCTCGAAGAGCCCCCCCCCCCATGGGCGACGTGATGCAAGTCTAGCTATAGGCAAAATTCTTGAACAATTTCTCGGGAATGTATCTTGTTTACAGCTGATGAACGTGATTGTCAACGAAACATGAGGAGTGCCGACGATAAACGCACTTGAGCTCTCATCCCGTGCGCCAAGTTCAGAACGGGGGGCGTCGCAAATCATGTTGAGATTTTTTTTTTTTCTCATTGGCTTTGCGGAGGGATTCGGTGAGCTTTTGAACGGTATTCTCGAGTATCACGATTTTCGCGTCTAGTGGACAAAGTCTGTCGGAACAGGGCAGGATAACTCACCTACCCGTGAACGTGCGTGAGCTCTCCTGCTGTACACGAGGATCGCGAATGTCGGTGAGAAGCGATTGAATAGCTTCCTCCAATTTCACATCTTCCCCTTCATTGGGGATCTGCATTACCGACAGTCAATAAACTGGTCCTTTGTTCACGAGTTGTCTCCCACAGTCAGTTTTAAATGTAGCTGCACTTACATCATCACAGTAGCGTAAGGGGAGGATCTCACGGAGACTTCGAACAATGACTGGCTTAACTCCACTGGCCACGAGGTCATAGTTTCTCGAGATGGCCGATGAGAAGAGGACGTCCGCGTACGGGATGACGCGCCCGATTTGCTGGTGTGTCACGGTGTCCCAGAAAGAAACCGAAGAGTTTGCAGCAGCTGCAATGAATTTTCCATTTCTTGCTAGGACGGTTCCTCTGGGATCATCGTTACTGTGGATAGGCCATTCCGGGAGCGTTGGCCCGGTGGTAACATCGAGGCACTTGATGTTACCGTCGGACAAGGCGAACAGATGCTTGCTATTTCCCGACCACGCGAGGGACTGGTCGTATCCGTCTACTTTGATTTAGAAGTCGATGAGGAGGCAACCGTCTTGACTGTACGAACAGAATACGTGTTGCATGTCGCCGTGGCGAGCAAGCGTCCGTCGGGCGAATACATGACCGACGCCAAAGTAGAGTCGCGTTGTAAAAGACCAAGGAGTCGCGCACCAGTGGAGAAAGACCAGACGCAGGCAATCGAGTCATGCGATCCGGTCGCGATTCTAGCCCCGTCTGGCGACACGTCCAGTGCCTCCACCGGGTAGTATTCATGGGCTTTGAATTCCTTCACTCCGGCATGGGTCTCGGCATTCCACACCGTCACCAAACCGCTTTCCGTCCCGCTCACGATCCACTTTTCGTCTGGTGACGCTCCTAGACTGAGAACAGAGTCTCCAAGTTCCATTGGTTCTCCCACCTCCCGGCCATCCTCCGTACGCCAACATCGAACCTTGCCTTCAGATCCGCCCCCAAAAATATGCTTTCCATCAGCAAGAATGATGACCGAGTTTATAAAACCTGAACGAGCAACTTCAATCATTTTTGCTAGTGATTTGTCGCCATGAACGCTGCTGGTAGATAATAATGGGCTCGTTTCAGTCATGTCAAATGGTTTTAGCAGTACTCATCAGAGTGCAGATTTATCCGGGAAGAGAGACCCGACACAATGGCTCTGCGGAAAATTCCAAGTACGAAGCGGGGATTTGAAGTGAATAGGATACCTTAGACACCAGGATGTATGCGGGTGGATGTGGGTGGATGGAAAGAAAGGAGAGAAGGGATGTACGCACTTAAGTACGTTCTAATGAACTGTGAAGAACTAATGAAGAAGCATCGGAGAGCCAGCCGACGACGAAGCGATTGCCATTGTAAGCATAGCTTAGTAAGCCGCCGACCCGCTCCCATTGGTCCCTCTGGTCCCTTTATGCTTATCTGCCCGTGCCGCTCTGAAATGAATATATATCACTCACAGCTGCTCATGTACAAGTTGTCTCTTACCCCCCCGTTACTAAATTCCATACGTTCATACACGTTCCGACTCGTCTGATATCTCTTAGTGTTTTCCCCCTTGGGGCGGGTGGTTTCCGGGCACGCCGAAGGCCAGTTCCGGTAGCTTGCTTGGTACGGCCGGATTCGATATGAAGAGGTTTCAACGTCACCCAACCGTGCACGTGGGTACACGGATGGGCCGTTCAACAAGTGGCTCAACGGTACCTCCTTGTGGATGTGGACCGTGATCAAGCTATCGGTGGTGTAAATTAGCACAGTATTTAGATAAAGGGCACCAAACGGCTGCCAGAGACGACGACCTGCAGACGGCCCACAGTGCGCGTGTGATATTGTTGGGCGCAACCGCACCCTCCGAGCACTCTTGATCGAGTAAAGGGCAGATTCGGGGACAGACGAGAACGAGACTTCACCCCAAATAGTTCGACCGGAATCCGATGATGACGCAAAGCTGCGAGCGTGTACAGCGCCACACACGACACGCCACAACTACTGTACGTCGACCGTACGGATCCCCTCCATCAACGATGTCAACGACGTCTCTTCCCGTACTTGGACCATGATCAGACTATCCGCCGCAACCCGCCGGTACCGCACGCGCGACAACGACGCAAGCAATAGCGCCCCGAACGGCTGCCTCAGACGCGCGACGAGCCGCAGCGCACGTGTCGCATCGTCCAGTCCCGTCGTGCAGTGCGAGAACTCCTGGTCGAGGAGCGGGCTGATCCAGGGATGGACCAGCACCAGATCCCTCATCCCAGATAGGTCGTCCGTAGTCTTGATCTCAATCTCCCCGAGCGCACGCGTCGTGGCGCGATACACACGAAACTCAGTCCGCGAAATATGATCGAGTTGGGTGATTGGGAACACGATACCGGGCAGTCGCAGTCGGCTGGCAGCGACAGATGGCAAGGGAAGGTCGTGGAGGCGGCGATGTAGTGTCACGAGCAGGGAAGGGTCATCCAGGGACGAACGTGACGCCATGACCATCTTGTCCATCTCGATCGTCTCGATGGGTTGTGGGACGTGTGGTGGCACGATCTGGTTGTACACCACGAGATCAATAGGTAGGCAACTGTTGTAACTGCCCGCACGCCCAGTCCAAGCTAGAATCGTGACATCCCCGGAGCCAGTCAGGACATGTTCCAGAAGCCGACCGACCGCCTGATTTCCTTCGCCGTAGATCACCGGGATCGCAACATTGAAGATTCCGAAGAGTGAGTACGCAATATCTTCCTCGCGCGTCGTGTGACGCATGGAAGCCAGATAGAGCTTCTCGCGCACCCTATCTAGGCCAGGACAAAGCGCGGCCAGCTGCAATGTAGTAAAGTTCATTGCTCGTTCCATCTCTGAAAGGACCACCTCCGATTCTTTGTGGTTGAACGTATCCAAGCCGAGGTAGGGCTTCCAGTCTTCAGTATAAAACCGGATAACTTCGGAAGCAACGTATTCTTGGTATGTCCATCCGCGCGTGTTCCAAATACTTGTCCAGAGACAACCAGGTTGCTGCGACTCCGAGAGGACGCCGAGAAGGTGGACGATGGTGAGGGACGCGCCACGGTACCACCTGAACATGGCAACCAGCGATTCTTGCTGCACCCCTTTGTCGAGCTGGTTCACGCAACACGTGTCGCTCCATGCCCACTGGAAGTGAAGTAAACCCACGAGGTTGCAGAATCTTTGCAATTTGCTGTTCGAGGGAGATGCAGGTAGTCCGTAGATCGATACATTCTCGACGACCTGGAATGTTGGTTCATTGGGCTGCCACCTGTGCGAAAGCATCACATATCGGTAGAACACCTTCACTGCTGTGCGAATACGCGCGTGGTCGAGTCGAGTAGTCATTGAAGACCGCAGCTCGTCATAGATCGGGAGTTTCTCGAACGCTGCCGCTTGCTGTGCCTTGTCATGGAGACGGCCAGTAGTGGTGTCGATAAGTACTCGTGGCATGTACTGGATAGTCTGCTGGATTGCCTTTTGAATTGTCGGGGTGGCATCAACATACTGATGACAAAGTTCTGTGATCATTCAGACAAAATCAGCACGCGTTGTTCTGCGTGATATTATAATATAACTTACCACGAGTGTGTGGGTCAGGAGATTGCTCGAGCTTGGAAAGCATCATCCTGAATGCCCTAAACGCTTCGCTATGGCGTCCCATGCCGTGTAATGCAGCGTGCTTCCTCTCATACCCTCTGAAAGATGATGGGTCAAGCTCAATGACCTAAATAGTACGGATCGCTGAGGAACATTTGTGCAATGTGAAACATAATCCATACCGTGTCAGCATCAATCAGCGCCTCCTGCCATGCAGACATCGTTGCCAGCCCTTCACTTCGCTTAACAAGAATAACGCCAAGATTCATTGGATCAAGAGACAGTGCGTTCGAGTAGTATCTGATTGCGTCCTCGTGGTTCTTGGAGTCCACCGCGGTGTCGCCGAGCTTCTCCAGCTTCTTGACGCAACGTCCTCGAAAATCTGGGGGTGATGATTGACTTAGACACAGCTACATTGCCATATCGATTACTCACCGAGTTCCCATTGTGCTCGCCCATCGTGCGCATCCATGTCCTCCGGTAACTCGCTTTGCATTTGTCGATAACACTCGATCGCTTCCGTGAAGCGACCTTCCTCCTCCAGAACATCGCAAATCGTGCGATAAATGAGAAGCTTTGCCACCTTGAACTGATCCAAAAGGACTTTGTCAACACCCGTCCTGAGACTACCACAAACAGCATACCTTGGCAGTAGCACTCAGTGCTTCGCGCGGTGAGCCACGAGTCAACATTGCTCTCGTCCACTTGGTTAGTACGGTGTCCGGAATCGAGGAACTGAGTGATAACGCGGTAGTGTAAGCTGCAACCGCTTCGTCTTGTTTCTTGGCATTCGATGCCTCGTCTCCAATCCTTTCAAGTATCGTGGTGCACGATTTCGTAAACTCTGATGGAAGAAACTGAATACTCTCTTCTGACGCGCGACATCAAAACTCACCTGTAATCCAATCCATGATCACTTTGTTGGCTTTTACCTCCTCGCTTGGGTGGTCCGAAATCTCGAGAAGAGAAACCGCGGCATCCATGATACAGCCCTCAGCATATAGGGATTCACACTGATGTTTTACATGAATAACCCGGACAAGGTTATCCGTCTTGCGTTGGGAGTTGGCGAGCTCAGCGCGAATTTTCTGAACAACTTTTTCGAGGTGTGTGATTCTGCTGCCTAACGCGAATGTCAATGGAGCGCGAGCCAGAATAACAACCGAGCATACTTGAGCGTTCGTCTCGTTCGCGAAGATTGGCACGAAGGGAATTGATGATTTCGTTGTGACTCTCCTCCTTTCGATTGACTGTGCGTTGGGAGTCGACGAGCTGGCTACGCAGTTCTCGGACAGTTTGCTCGAGGCTCGCTACCCTTTCATCTGATAAACATCACAGGAAGTTGGTAAATGAGGCGCGAGCCGAGCCGACTGTAAACGCACTTGAGCTGAGTTCCTGTATATGAAGGTCTGCGCGTAGTAACCTGATGGTCTCGTTCAGGCTATCCTTATCCTCACTGGCTGTACGTTGGGATTTGGCAAGCTCGTTGCGGAGTTCCTGGACAGTTTCTTCGAGCGTACTTGAACTCTCTTCCAGTGGCATCTCCTCGAAACTGACCTCTTCCACCGAGGTCTGCAGAGTCAAAGACGCGATTGGGAATTAGGAAATTGTCTCGTGTATCGAACTTTGTTGCAAGGCACTCACATCATCAAAGTAGGAGGGAGGAAGGATATCGGAGAGTGTGTGAAGGTTGATCGTTACGCCTCCGCCCATCGCAAGGTTGTAGGACGTCGAGATGGCCATGGAGTAGACAGCATGATCACGCTCGATGGTAGAGCCAATTTGCTTGTGTGTCGTAGTGTCCCAGAACGAAACCCATAGTTCACCAGAGGCTGCAATGAATCGGCCGTTGCTCGCCAGGGCGATGCTCTCGCCATTGACCGTTTTGTGAATGCGCCATTTGGACAGCGTCGTCCCGTTGGACACGTCGAGACAGCTGATGTGCCCGTCGCGAGATAAGGCGAAGAGTCGCTTGCTATCTCTATCCCAAGCGAGCGACCCGTTGAGTGGCGAGCCAACTTTGATTGGGAAGTCGACGAGAAGGTGGCCGTTCTGACCGTTGTAGATACGTATGGAGTTGCGTTCAAACGTTGCAGTGGCGACGAGACCCCCATCCGGAGAGAACTTAGCTGCAACCACAGAAAAATCGTGTTGCAAAGGGCCAAGGAGTTGCTGGCCAGTCGAAAGAGACCAGACGCAGGCAGTGTCATCAAGTGATCCAGTCGCGATCCTCGTCGCATCCGGCGAGACGTCGACTGCATTCACCCTGTTAGTGTGAGCTTTGAACTCGGTCACTTGCTCGTGGCTCTCTGCATCCCACACAGTCACCCGGCCAGAACCCAGCCCGTTCACGACCCACCTTCCGTCTTGGGACACCGAAATATTGCAAACGACACTCCACGCATCCATTGGTATTCCCACCTCCTCCCCGTCTTCTACTTGCCAACGTCGAATCTTCCCTTCGTCATCACCACTCACGATGTGCTTCCCATCAGTGAGGAACGTGACTGAATTAATGCTACCTAGAGCATATATTTCAATCGGTTTGTCTTCCTTTTCAACCGACTCTTGGGTCCTCGTCAATGTGCACTCTCAAAGTGTTGTTCCCTGGTACTCACCATGCCTTGGCCAGATTAAGTTCGAAAACATAGTCGACCAGGTACAAGGATGGTGGAAAGAGGAATGTACGGTCGTCTACTTGTCGTACGTCGCCTTCAAGTTGGTACGTATATTTTATGCGATGATCTCGTTATTATTATGCACTAGTTCACACACCTTGTCAGCGCTTGCCCTGCGTCAAAGGTGATACTGGTAGACCCATCGTTCTTGCTGCCGCATCGCCAGTGGTGGTAACCGATAAAATTGGGAACTCCGAGTCACAGTTGTTGGGGGCGGGTAACAGACCGCGACTACGAGTGCACTTTTGCATTGCCAAGTTGCCTAACAAATTGACAGGTGTCCTGGAGTCGTGGGAACCAAGTGGTCACTCCAGCGGTGCGTCGCCACCGGCTAGATCCAACGACCCAAATTCGAGGAAAATTTGAACACTCCAAGTGCTCCCTCGGCACACAGCTAACCTCGATCTGGGATGTCAACGCTTCATGTGCCTCTATTGGTCTAATTTGGTCCTTAGTCCTTGACGAGGGCAATAATGTGGCCCTTGGGGTGGCCGCGTCACCGCTCACCTGTCAATACTACTACCGCTCATCCCCCGACTCATCCGATATCGCTTGAATAGCGCTCCCACGGAGATAGCATCAATCATCTGTCAATAAACAAAAGTACTATCCCACAGCTGCTCAGCGCGATGGTTTGAGGGTGTGGCAAGCGGGAGCGAAAACTACGGATTTGGGGACCGTGACCGTCGCACACGTGCGGCGCAAATAAATTGTTTGAAATCTCTTCATTTGCGACGTGCTAAAGAGAAAATCGGATGATCCGCCATGTTCGGCCGGGTGGGGAAGGCAGGAAAGTGGGGTGACCGTTCTTCGCGTATATCCCATAAGATTGTTCCACGTTTGTGGAGAATCGGTAACGAAAAACCCCTCCGCACTTATCACGATGGTTCCCACTGTCAGGGGTTTGAAGTTTGAACGACCGCAACGGTTTAATCACGCTAGGCCAAAATTCCCTTGCCATTGATCGCCGTTGTGTGAGACTCCGACCAAGGTCCCCTTGGTCAACTGCACGTGACTTGAACTGCGGCGAAGGTAGCAAGTCAGAGACGCTTATCAGGCCATTGATGGCGGCAGACCTGTTGTTTCATGAATCATAATTGCTTATCGCGCAATGTTGCGGGAGACGCAATCACAAAGATGGACCGTGACAGCAATCAATCCAAGAAAGAGAACCGTCCCACGGCATAATGCCTCTTTCGGGAAAAAGCGGGCAAGCTTTTCTTCAAGGAGCTACGATGATGCGAGTCTAGCTGAAGAGTCTGCCCTTTGCCAATAGCACCTCATACGATGATTGTGTCCTTGCTTTGTGGCAGTCGCAGTGGCTGCGTCGTTGCGAGCGGTGTCGGCCAGAAAAATTGCTTGGTAACTTGGAGGTTCTCCGAGTCCCGGGGATAACATCCGCCAATAATGGATAAGTTGATTTGGTGTGCTGAGCTTACTACTACCAGCTCGGGCCGTGGGGACAAGTAAGCGTGGGGACATGCGAGCATCGCCGCACGTCCGCAGATGCCTTTCCGAGGACGATTTGAACGCACAGATGACTCTGCCACACGATCGAGGAGCAGATAAAATGGCCTTGTCGTAGGTCGAGAACGAACATCATCGACTCTCATCTTCTTATCCAACACATCCCCCCTCCACAAGTCCCATCACAATGTCAAGTCGTGTTTGGCTCAGTGAGTGTACCTTTGCGTGATGCACTCGCAGTCTCTGATCGATGTGCGCCACCAGTTACTGGTACTTCCTCTGGTATCGGCCTTGCCTCCGTCAGGGAGGTGATTGCAGATGGCGACCGTGTTGCCGCTATCACACGCAAAGCATCCAGCGTTGCCGTGCTCTCTGATGCCTACCCCTCTGACAAGCTCCTCGTCGTCGAATATGACGTCGGAAACCCCTCTCACAGCGTCGAGGGGCTGTTCGAAAAGGTCCACAAGCACTTTGGTCGCATCGACGTCGTCGTCAACAACGCTGGATACGGTTTGAGCAGCGTCGTCGAGGGCACCACCGACGAAGAGGCGCGCAACCAATTCGAAGTGAACTTCTGGGGCGCTGTTCGCATCAGTCGCGAGGTGCGTACATGCCGATCGAAGCATCACATCAGCGTCTCTAATCACCTTACCAGGCCGTCAAGTACTTCCGCGAACACAAGACTCCCGCCGGCCGAATCCTCAACATCTCCTCCGTCGGTGGTTTCATCGGGAACCCCACCCTGGCCTACTACTCTGGAAGCAAGTTCGGTGCGTCTCCGCGGTCTCATGGAGACAAAGGGAGCCTTTCATCTGAGTGTGGTTTACAGCGCTCGAGGGATTCAGCGAGGCCCTCCACAAGGAGCTCCCCGCTGAATGGAACATCAAAGTCATTATTATTCAGCCTGGAGGCGTGAGGACGGAGTGGTCCAAGGGCAGCATGGTCGATCGCCCCCTCCCTCCTGCCTACGACACCTCAGACAGCCCTGCCAAGAAAATGCTCCAGCTATACAAGAATGGCCCGCACACCGGGGACGCGGTCAAGCGTACGTCTTCTCTCTCTTCAAAGACGCCAACTTTGTCGACTGACGATTACGTCGTTCACAGTCAGCCGCGCGCTCATCAAAGTTTCCAAGGAGGCCAACCCTCCTCTCAGGTTACCTCTGGGTGCCGACGCGAAGTACGTCATCCTCACCAAGCTCGCCGACCTCAAGAGGGAGGTAGAGCAGTGGGATGAGCTCGTCCTGTCGTCGGTCGCGGACGATGCCGATCCACTTTTCCTTAAGATGCTCTCCGAAACTATCCCCAACCTGTGAGAAAGTAAATATCATGTTGTATCTTGACCCTTGCCAATGTATTTACGTCGAGTGGGGTGTAAAGAAGACCTATTTTTTGCGCTGTTATTTTTGGAGGACTCGGTTGTGAATCCTGATCCTGATCTGTTCGCTTCGTAGACTGAGAGAAAATGGCTCGAGGTCGGACTTTGCAGCCTCCGCTTGAAGAAAGTTTGTAATCAATCTGTTGAATAACCGGGCCTCGATCTGCGGATGTAGGAAACACCTTGTCTTCTTCGGTGATGTCGATCTTATCTGTTCGGACCAGGTACCCATCTTTCCGGGGCGGCACATGGACAGATCACTGAAGTCATTCCAGATCAGATAGCATTGGGGAAGGTAAGATGATATATTGCACAGAAGGTGCCCTCATCATAACGATTAAGTAGTAAGGGTTGCGATAGACGGGAATGTGGTGGGCGCAAGTTCTTCTTTATTCCAAAATATTCAGCGTATCAGATCATGATCGGCTTGTGTATCTAAATAGCACGCCACAAGGGCCATCATCGATCATCGACTCGTCGTTCAGCCGATCCACTGCGTGATAACAGCGTAAAGGTAGATCTCTCTCACGCTGTACGGACTCACGGCGCAAGTACCCGCCATACACATATCATACCTGAAGTATCCCGGCAGCGTCAAGGTTTCCGGGACATCGGGCCGCAGGACCAAACGGGACTGATCCAACTCATTCTTCGGAATACGAATCGTTGCAGTCTAGGAGTAAAAAAAAAAATAACAACATCACGCGTCGGTTACCTGCCAGCAGCATGAGAAAACGGAAAAAAAACACACACCCTTCAACTGCCATCGCAAAACCCCCATCTTTGAGCTCCAACACGTGTGCCTGTCCAACATGTGTTGGGAGGAGAAGAATCGATCGCATCGTTTGCACACGAATTCGCACATCTTGTCGTGTTGGGAGACCTCGTGGCGCAAACGGTCGTGACGCCGAGTGAACGACTCCGAGCAACCCATCGTGCAGGCAAAGGTCTTGCGTGACTTCGCCATGTGCGTCTTCATGTGCACCTGCTGCGTGTAGAGGCTCTTCAGGATCCGGTGACATGATGTGAATGTGCAGGGATACCCCTTGTCCCCGCCCAACTGAGACTGCGGCCGCGACTCGGACTCGGTGGTACGGTTATCTGGGAAAGATGAAAACGCGGCGGGGAATGCATCATGAGTCAACGCTTCTTGGCCGCCACCGCCACTCTCGGCCTTGGATTCAATGGAGTGATCCTCCTCCTCCGCAACACCAGCTGTAACCCCGTGGGATACCCGTGGAATCACAGAAAAGTGAGGCAAAGGAGAAATCTCTGTGGGTGCATGGAATCCAGGAGGAATCATGGCTGGGAAGGATGCACAGGATGTAGACGCCGCTCCACCTTCCTTGACCACTAAATGATCTACCAAACGTAGTTGAGAGCAAGAACCACTGTCATTTCGCTTAAAAATTACCTTGGCCATCAATCATGTTGCTCGTGGGCTCTGATGGATAACAATGTGTCGGGCCGTTTCCCGGATTAATCGTCGTGTGGGCTGAAATACTTGAATCAGCAACGCATGACACACTCTCGTTATACCCATTCACCATAAAAGAAACTGGCGTCATGGTAGAAGTCGTCGTGTCCAGAAAAACTGGGTAATTCGTATCTTATTGCGCCTGCTATTGGATATACGTCACTAAACGACATAGGGGCTGCACTTCTCAACTCACGTACCTTCAAAAGTAGAGTCGGAATTAATTAACGATGGTGTTTCCGGGATAGACGACATCAAACTTGATCCCCGGGACTCGGACATCTGTTCCTGTACTGCGCCCCAAAGGGATGCGTGCTTCATTGCAGGTTCTGATGATTCGCAGGTGTCGGGCCGGAGGATGTATGGACCATCCACAGCATCCGGATTTTGATGTCCGCTTGGGAGGCCGAAAGGACCTACATTCATTCGGGATTATCAGCATCGTGAGAACACACGAGTTGTCAACATCACCATACCTTGACTGTAACCACCTGGGGTCGATCGGGCCGGCACCTCGGCAGAATATGCACGGTTCTTGTCAGATCGGCCTACCATTCCAGGTGATGTAGGAGTAAATTCGAGAGCTGTGGAAAACGAATCCCGTTGCTCTTCCATCGGAAGAATATTCGATTGACTTGCAGAATCTGTGGTGGAATTTGTGCAAATCCGAAGGCACCCATCCCAGGGTGAACTCTGCAGAGTCAGCACCAAACTCCCGGCGTCGTCGTCACGCTGCAGACGGGAAGGGGCGTCTTTGACGTTGCAGGTAAAGTTCCCGCTTAGAGGATCGATTCCGATTTCTAGTTGAGAGTCTAGTAGATTTGAGACGGGAATGCTAAGGAACATCTTGCATGAACGTGATTGAGCGACGTTGAATTAGAGGGCTTTATAAAGTCCTGAGTAGGTGGAAAATAGTAAATGGGAAGTTGCAGAGACGAACGGTAAATGGAGCTCCACGACTGTGGCAGTTGTGATGCAAAACCGGAATAATCAATACGGGGAGGCACTGAATGGTTTTGGCATCGAGGTCAAGTCCAGATGCTTCTCATGAACCGGTCCTATGATCCGACTGCATGCAGTAATGGCAGACGTGACGAACGAGAACATGATACACGGGTTGACACTGCTGGCAGAAATAATCAATCGAGTGAGATTAGACGGAACGGGACGGGCACCAAACCATGATAACATGTTTTACAATCTTGAATCCGCAACCCAGTAAAGTGCCAACCCTTGATGTTGTGGTGAGTACACCTTAGACGTCAACCTTCACTTCAAGTTGGCTTGTGCCGAGTCTCCCACGCATGCTACCCAGTTATCATATTAGGGGAGTTCAAAGTAGAAAACGAGGGTCGTTTTGAAAGTTGTTTTGGACCTCCCATCCAAAACGACTCGAGTCGTTTTGGAGGTCGTTTTCGGCACGTTCAGACGGCCACTTTCGGCAACACAGACTGAGTTTCAATTCCTTGCTGCTCGCCGCGTCAACACGCACTGGCATCTGAGTCCTCGCCGCTCATCGCCTATCGTTCATTACTATCTACCGCTCGTTACTTCTCGACCGTTTGTCCTATAATCTATCCAACACACTTTTTTTAATTTAGGCCTTCCAATACACAGGCATACATATGATGCAGTTCTTATTGTTGGATCGACAATTGCTATCAATTGTAAGCTCCGAAAAAAATATGTTCAACTCCGACAGTGCATTATCCACCCCAAGCGAAAACAACATGCGAAAACGGCGAAAATGAGGTATGCCAAAGTACTAAACGATTTTGGGTCACCCAAAACGACTTTCAAAACGACTCTCAAAGCGGCTCCAAAATGGGGCCCGTTTTCTACTTTGAACGTCCCTATTGTGGTGATCGCCACGAAGACAACTTCCACTATGACCTTTCGTACTCTAGATTACCATTCGCTTGGTCCAAACATCCACTTTGATTGAAATCCTACCTCATCGGCAGCCTCATAGACGTGGCTGGTCACCAGACCAACTCAAAACCTGCTGTCAACGTTTTGACTCCCCGTTGCTCACTATGTGTTCTGTTTCGCTGGACAACCATACTCATCATTGTCCAGAACGTCTTGGGGTGACGTTCTCCCCTTGTTACTCACTGTGTGTTTTGTTCACAGGACGATCGTACTCATCGTGATGATTGACTATGTTATTCAGAACGCCTCAGTGTAACATTCTCCCGGTGCGCTCCTGTTTTTAAACCCCCCTCGCTCACCGTAGGTTTATTTTGCAGGACGATGGCGCCCGTGATTAGTGACTATGCGCAAAAGACCTGAGATCCGTCCTTTTCGTCCACCACTCAAACAGTACTCCACATCATGCGTGCAAACACGCATCTAGAGCATCTCCATGTAGCTATCATCAAACATCATCTCTCCACACGTTGTACAAGCTTATTAGCCATAATACAATGCATTTGCCATTCATCGCTGGCGACATCTACACCGGCCATGTGTGCGAAGACAATGCTCCGAGGACGATGGGGATAGGTGACAGAGGAGAGGACAGGCACGAGCGGGCGGAGAAGCGAGACGGGAGAAGAATCACTGATGGCAAATTTCGGTAGTGGCCTGTACTTATTCCTCATGTGCCGCGCAGCTGAGGTTTATAAAATTATTGGGTCGTGAGTGATTCGGGTCGGGTCGCAGTAGTGACCGAGTCCGGATCCTTTAGTCTATGCTGGAACGCTTCTTTGCGATAACATGGCACGCGACACCCAGCCCCGAGCCTCGTTTGGGGCTGCAGGAGGCCAGCCGTGAGCGCTTGGGTTTTGTACCCTCGATCATAAAATTCACCACGGGAAAAGTAATCGATCGTTCTGTAAAAGTTTTTCTGTCAAGTATCATTTAGCCGAGACGGTGGGGTGGACAGGCTGTCAACGAAGTTCCAATACCAACTGGAGCATCGATTTCTTTTTCGTTCCTAGACTTGCCCCTCAAGTGGTGTCATTCCTCGAGTTCCAGGGATGGTTGTGAGTGATTTGAAAGTGCTGTCCGCGCTGTTTATCGAGGAGTCAAACAAAAGACTCGTCATGACAACAGTGGTTCCCGGCCAAATTCTGGTCACGAGGTAAGTTGGTTGGGCATCAGCTTTCTGAAGCGAGTTTTTGGATGGGCTGCGCCCGTTTCTTTTCAGGAAGGATCCCTCATTCGCCGGCCCCTCCTCCAATCACAGCTCCCGAATGGCCTACGAAAGTGTACAAAAGTGCCTTCAGCGGTTAGTTCATTTCAGCTACTTTTCAGATGTTGCTTGTGTTGTTCACCGTGCACCAATGGTACCAATCTCGATGGGTGGATGGTGTCATGAACTTAAAATGCCGGTGCCGATCCGATGGGTTGGTGACTCACAGGTATTTGATCGAGGAGCACTAGTAGGATGTACATATATGCCTTGCGACCCTCCCGGGGCAGTGGCTTGCCATTAACTTGAAGTAACTGCGGGGAGGTAGTAGCAAAATCAAAGCAACATACGCATTCATGGCAAATGATCGGGTTTTGATCACGGTCTTGAACTCCTGCGATACTGATGTTCAGAGCCCACATTGCTAGCCAGGAGTTCCCATGGACGACGGGGATCTTGCTGAGGTGGACTCGAAAACGATCTGATTCGGAACGTTCCGGATTCTTGCAACTCGCTGCTCACACGTTCCAGGGGAATCCCTAGCCAACGCAGCAACCTCCAGCGACTAGAAAGCGCCCATAAATGTTCTCCCAACGGCATGGTACTTCTTCCGTCAAACGAATGAAGTGCGTGCATTGCGGGCCTCGTGGAAAACGAAACTATGAATTGGTTATCACACACCCTGACTGTCCTTTCGCTGCTCCACATTCTATCCACACGGCTAACGTCGTTACTCCGGGTCAGGCGTATCCTCGCTGTTGCCACCATGTGGCCAAATACCCCGCTTTCTAGCGCTATTTGAGCGCATATACCTACTTCACCAAAGTCCATAGAGTTCGCCCATCTCGTCTCTTCACCCTCCATACTGAGCGTTATCACTCATGATCACAGGTGGTCCTGTCGCTTCGTCCCCTGTCGAGCACGGTCGCATGCCGACATTCGCGTCGTCTCTTTATCCTCCATCCTCCAGATGTACTCAGTGCAATGCTCGACAGAAGGAAAACACAAGGAACCTTGTTGTGTGCATCGACGGCACTTCTAACGAATTCGGTCAGAATGTAATTGTTCTTTATCTTTATAGTCTCTCTCGGCTCACTACTTGATCAGAACACCAACGTGGTGAAACTGTTTTCCAAAATTGATCTAGAATCATCTCATCCGGAACAACGTGCATATTATTTGAGCGGAATTGGTACGCATCCGAAACCGCGAAATTTTTTCCATCGCATGGAGCAAGCAGTCGTCGACATGTTTGACATGGCGTTTGCATGGTTTGTACTTGTCACAGTCGTCTGCTTTCGGGGAATGAAATACACCACGGCAGGAGTGTGGAAGAATCCGTCAAGGATGCCTATGGCTGGCTAGCACGAACGTACCAAGAAGGGGATCAGATATACCTCTTTGGTAGGTCGGTAAATTGGTACAATTTGCATAGCTAATGGTGATATTGTAGGATTCTCTCGGGGCGCATATCAAGTGCGGGTTCTTGCAGGGATGATACATGAGGTATGGAGCACATGAGTTGCTTTGGTCTTCCCGTAGTACTAAACATGAGTGTCAGGTTGGGTTGATCAGGACGCCGACGGAGAAATATATCGGAATGTGGGTAATCCCTCTAGTAATTTGCACGAGTCTGACAATCATGTTGGACAGGGCTTACGATCACTATCAAGGGATTCGTCCTGTAAAGCCGAAGACAAGGCAAATCGCGAGGGAGTTCAAGAACACATTTTCGTGGAAGGATCTGAGAGTACACTTTGTCGGAGTATGGTGATTCTAACACTTTCGTATTTCATTCACAAGATGCCAGGGCTGATCTTCGCCAGGGATACTGTCTCCTCCGTGGGGCTCACAAGAGGAGACGTTTTCCTTTCGACTTCTTCGTGCGCAGCACATGCTTGCCATTTCCGGCATGCGCTTGCTCTCGACGAGCTTCGTGTCAAGTTCATGCCAGAGTATTTTCACGAAATAAACTCTCAATCAGACGATGGGAAGTCCAAATACATTGTTACCTCACCTGACGCCGAACTTGCTGAAAATCCCGCGGCCGAAGGGTATGTGTCTACCGTGAACGAGGATGGGATTCATCCCTCTATGGGAACGGACAGGACTGCCGACATCAAAGAAGTCTGGTTCGCCGGCAGTCATTCAGACGTGTAAGCACACTTTCAAAACCCACTTCTTTGAGACTGAAAATTTTGGTACAGGGGCGGCGTGAACAGACCAGGAAAGTCCCATCAGGCTGGGAACGTGTCGTTATTATGGATGCGTCGGGAAGCGACTGCAAATGGCCTCGCGTTGATGCCGACAGACATGGTCTGGGTTCCCAGTGATCTTGATTTCGGCACTAATGATTCGATGACCGGTGCATGGCGATTCGTCGAATACATACCCGTAAAACATCAAGTATCCTTTAGTGGAGCCGATGACGACGCACGACGGTGAGACATTGTCTCACTGCGTATTTCTCATCTCATACTTCATAGCTTGCATCGGATGCAACCACGTCGTATTATACCCGGTCAAAAGATCCATGTTTCTGTTTTGTATGCCAACGCGTATATGCCACACGCATCATTTGGGCAGGGTTTCAACATACCCATCGTCCATGCTGACCTCGATTCGGAATTGGACAGTCGATTTTGGGATACTGGACTGTTTGACGACACAGTGGCGCAAGAGCTAGTAGCGCATTTTAGTAGTCAGCAAGGGATTGCGCCAATACACCTCGACAGGTTGTTGTTCATGCTACGATCCAGTAAGGTTTCTTTCTCCTTCTGATCTACTTGGTAATTATACCACCTCCGCCTTCAGAGGAGGGAAAGCAATGCGTCAGAAATGTGCCAAATTGGCAGGACCGGTTTATGAGCCTGATCCGCAGCCACAATTGTGCACCGTTTGTCAGGCTCATCGCCATCGTTGCCTATTACGAAGCTTGTGAGTGTTCTGTCTCCACCACATAATTGTGCTAGAAGTATATAATTTTTTGTTGCAGCTTGCGATCTCGATGCCCATCCGAATAGCCCTGCACTACCTCACGTTGAACTTTCGCAAGATATATTCGATGATGCGAAGCGAACCCTTAATGCCATTCTAGCTGCACACAAGCACCGAGATGGTCCTAGGGTGGTTGCTCTTCTAAGACCCTTGACGAGGCACCAGGTTTTGCGGGAGCGCATTCTCACCCCGGACGTATTAGAAACACTCGTGAAGCTACTTGATGCGATCATTGGTCAGTCGGAAGGGAATTTTGGGCAGGCAATGGATGGCCTGAAATGCCTATTGCATTGCGGTGCGTTGGTGATGGTCGTGTACCAGAAACAAACTCATGATTTATCAGGGGATACCCGGAAAACTATCGTCGAGAAGCTCGGAGCCAATTATCCAAATTCTAACGTCTCTAGGCTTTCCCAGATTCTAGGGGTCAATGGTAAGAGACACACCTACGATTGGGAATCCATAGATATATCATCCCTTTTAGATCCGCACCTTTTGACCGCTGCACTGCGTATGGTAATGAGCCTGGCACGAATTCCGGAAGGTAAGTATTCCAAATATCGAGCCACAGAAATCAGCAATGACGCACAACGACAGCAAGAGCTGTGTGTTCCGTGGTGAAACCTAGGATCAGGGAGCTGGCGAAAAGAGATGAACAATTAGTCGGTCTCCTCGCCATGGAAATATTACTTGCACTCTACGACCCGAATGAACAAGGTAGGCACCACGCCCCCTGATTTGTGCTCTCCTCTGACGTTCCATGGCTTAGACCAACTGGATATCCGCAACGCACACGTTCGAGCAAATCTCGCCAGTGCCTTGATTCGCTTGAACCCTGACCGACACGATTCAGCTGATGGACAAGGTTACGGTGCAGATGTTGGACAACAGATATTGCGCGAAATTTTCGGTGTCGGTAAGTGACATTCGTGCGAGTGTTTCCAGCAAGATTCAACAATAACATCCTTTGTATCAGATGCTCCGGAACTCAGTGTAACGCAGATGAAACTCATTGGGGAGCTGAAAAATGCGGTTCAGAAGGGTAATACTCGGGAGCGTACTGCCGCGACACTGACCCTTCTGAAGCTATGCGAGAGTGAGTCCAACTTTGATGAGCCAATCATACGAGCTCATTATTCGTTAGCCGAGATTATCCGCACACATCTCCGCCAGATTAACCTGCTGGATGTCTTCGTTGATCAACTGCGACGTAAGGACAGCGCGTTACTCGCTGCACACGCGTTGGCTGCTTGTTTGAAACACCGTAAGTAGAATTGCTTTCTGTAGGATTCTTGTATAGCTCAGAATCGCACTAGCGGACATGAAGGAGTCCGTCAAGGACAACGAACTCCTTCCGAAAAACATTGTCGGCATGTTACGACTCGACTATTTTGACGACGCCGTAGACCAAGTTGAAGGGTTTCAGATCTTCGGAGACCTTATGCAACACGGTAAGGGACTACCCTGGTTTTACTTGGCAGTCCGGCACCGCGTGCTGATATACCTGGGCCAGTTGACCTGCGGGAAAAGATTAATAAATACGACATCACCCAGATTCTAAACACGAAACTCGGAAAGGGCAAACCGAAGGAGACTCGGACGAGCCTGATCTGTTTGGACATTTTCCGATCTTTTGGTGCGTTCTAGGAGGATGGTGCCGGTACATCGTAGCTAATGCGCCCTAGACCAGGATCGTTCATGGACTAGGGAACTTGTCGATAAGAGTTTGATGTGTCTACGGAATCCAATGCCACAGGCCCAGAAAGCAGGGGTGGCTATACTTTCTTCGTTAGCTCGGACAGGTATGACGGGTGTCATCCTGAGAGTTTACGCTCATGTTCTGTGACCGTAGAGTACGGGGTGGCGGCCATCGGCCCTAGGATATACGAGATCGTGGAGATGCTTCTTCCGGAGGGTTACCTACCGACCCAGCCGACTGCGACAAGGGCAGCCACAGCAAGCCTAACTTCCGACAGCGAGGGTCGGACGCAACTAGCCGCCGAGTTTACAGATTCTGAGTCTGGTTCACCCACCTTGGCGGATGCGCCGGCCAGGTCACCTTCTTGGATGATGGGACCCGCATGTGCGTTACGCAGAATAGCGCAGAACAGCGAGTGTTATCCCCAGTCGTGTGGTGATGATGGAACTGATCTTGTGATGTATTGTCTCAGAGGCGCTGCGGAATCTTACGCGCGAGACGGTACAATACGGCTGTTTGAAGCACCTGTACTTGTCCGGAACGCTTTTCGACGAGACGGACACGTCGCCGTGGCGTATCAGGACCCCGAACCGGAGTGCGTCGACTTTGTGTTCTACTCAGGATGGGATACTAAAATATATTACTTATCTTTTCAGCCAACGTCGTTGACGCGCTCGACAAGATGATCCAAGCTGTCGACGAGGACGAGTTTTAGCACGCTCTCAACACTCCCGCATGCTCGAGACGACAGGATGGGGATGGGGATGAGCCTCGAGGGTGCTCGAGGAGGCAGTGTTGTCATCGAACCGGATTCACCACAACACAGCGTATATGCTAATGTCATACTTCGAGGAGTTTGATAATATGCTATCCTTGGGATCTCCTTTTTTTTTGTTTAAACAACAACGGTGATGTAGCTGCAGAGATTTATTGAAAGGGTGCTAGCAGAGGCGGATTTCAAGGGGGATGGCCCCGATCTGAGAGGTCCTGCAATACAATCTATCACAAAAAAAAGACCATGTAGCTACCATTGGGACATTATATTCCCAAGAGATGCAAAGTTGAAGGACAGCGAGAACAATGCTGTTCAACGGCGTGGTTCAAGCTCCGCCTCGGCTTGGGACGGCGTAACGTTGATAGCGCCATCGATGCATCGTCCATGATACTGTACATGTCTCTTTCAGTTTGGAGGCGTTACGCATTCCGGTTGCCTCCATACAGAAAGGGACAGTCACTCGCGACCCACACTTCCGGTGTTCTCCGGGGAACCCCACGCACGGGACGTAGTGGCAGCACGTAAGTTTTTAGACTGTGCCGTGTGTGATATATGTGACATGTTGTGACACAATTTTTACTTTTGTCCCTTTCGACTTTGACGAGTTGCCGCTGCAGTGCCGATCCTCTCGATCAATCGGCCCCGGGAAAGTTGGAGCGAGTGGCCGGGATACTTCTATACTATTGTGCCCTGCCGGTAGCGAACAAGTGAGTAGTCGAAGCGCTATTCTTAAACTCTGGTCCAACGATAGTAACACGAATGGCCATTATTGAAAGCGGGATCGGCTCGAATTTCTAAATGTCTCCGGATGAGGGGACCATTGTCAAGGTTAACTTTGATCCTTGGTGAGTAATACTGGCATTTTTGACGGTCTCGTTGCATCCAGACACGTATTTGGCACGCTGGTGAACGTACGGTTGCGAGCCAACATTACTTAAAAATATAAAGTTCGATTTGGTTTAGTATAGCTCCGCTAACTCAAAGTTTTGAGCCTCATTTGCGGTTGGTTCCATATAGAACCCTCAAGGCTGCGTCGCATCCGGAGTCACCCAGAAATTGACCACTGTGCAGTCACGGATCGAAGTTGGAGTCTGGACTTTAATGCACATTGCAATCATTGAATGAGGCGGCACCCTCGATCATAGGGTACATCATAGGGGAAGCGATTGTTCGCTCCATGGAAGTTTTTCTATCGTATCAAGTGGCCTAGTGGAGTCGGCCGCACCAGGAGGCCGTCGCCAGAATTTCCAGTATTGTGGCTTCTTTTTCATTCCTGGAACCCTCGGTAAGATTTTGCGAAGCTACAGGGATGACGGTCATGAGCGACTTCTGACAAAGGAATCAGCTTGAAGTTGAATGTGCTGCCCCCGATTGTCTCCAAGGAGCCTGACTAGTTTAAATGACAACCGTGATTTCTGGCATCCCGGTCAAAGCTGCTTGTGTGGTTTACAACGCACCAATGTCAGCGCCAGTTTGTCAATGGGCTGGCGGTGTCATGAATTTGAAGTCCCAGTGCCGGATCCGACGAGCTGGTGACTCAGAAGGCTAGAAACACGTTTAACCGGGGAGTGCTAGTAGGATGCAGCCGCACCCATCAAGGGCAGGGACTTGCCACACCAACTTGAAGTGACCGCGCGGCTAGTAGGTGTCACCAGCAGAATGATCAAAATTGAACGTGCACATCGATGACAAGTCATTCACAGGTGATCGGGGATGATGATCTTGGGCTCCTGCGCCCACTTTGACTCTGGATGCATATTTTCATCATGATGGAGCCAGCACATACTTGGGTATAATGAATATGATTCTTCCAGCGGGAAGGTCGACGCCATTTCCGCGTACAGTTCAATTGATACATTGGCAGCTCTGAAACGCGTTGGTTCGTCGGAGCCTTTACGGCTATCGTTCATGTCGGGTCCGCTTCGGCAGCTTCTTCGGTTCTCGGTTTCTGTTCAACAAATGGGCCTGTCGACCACAGCAACGAGTCCAACTTGCTGCCGACACGCCGTTTCACGGGAATACTCCCTTGACCCTTGGGAAGTCCCACCCACCTGTCTCTCAACCCGACGAGATGCGGCGCCTCTTCCGTCACACATGACACATCTCAGCCTTGAAGTCAGTCGCTGAAGTTCCTATAACTTTTCTCTTCGTTTGATTGGCCGATAGGTACATATTAAATTGGAGCTTGTTCCGCGAGGTGGCCATGCATGCGGCCCCAGCGCCTAACAAGTCATCCTCAAGGGACTCAACATTCCGGTCGCCATGTCTCTTTGGTCGGTTCGTCAGCACAAAATTCACAGTATGGAAGAAATCCTTCATTGAACAAGGGCTCCAATCATCTGCACTTGTTGGTGGGTGGGTGGATTCGATTCTTTCGCCATATGATCCCTGAGCGTTAACGGTCAGCAGCCTTGGGGTGCGTTCAAGTTGCAGACCTGATGGATTACGAAACTATGAATTGGTTATCGTACACCCTTGCTGTCCTTTCGCTGTATCACATTCTATCCACACGGCTAACATTGTTTTCCTGGATCCCGGCCGCAAGGCATATCCTCGCTGTTGCCACCTTGCGGCCCAATTCCTCGCTTTCTAGCACTATTTGAGCGCATATACTTGCCTCACCAAAGGTCGCCCACCTCAACTCCTTACCCTCCATACTGTGTGTCGTCCCTTATGGCCACGGAGAGCCTTGTCGCTCCGTCTCCTGTCGAGCACGCATCGATGCCGACAATCACGTCGCCTACCCATCCTCCATCTCCCAGATGTACTCAGTGCAATAGTCGACAGAAGGAGAACACAAGGAACCTTGTTGTGTGCATCGATGGGACTTCTAACCAGTTCGGTCAGAATGTGATTGTTCTCTATCTCTGTGATGTCTCCCTCGGCTCACTACTTGATCAGAACACCAACGTGGTGAAACTGTTCGCCAAAATCGACCTAGAAACATCACATTTGGAACAATTTGCGTATTATTCCAGCGGAATTGGTACACGTCCGAAATCGCTACATATTCTCAGTCGTATGGAGAGAGCATTCTCCGACAAGTTCGACATGGCAGTTGCGTGGTTTGTACTTCTTCTAATTATCTGCTGTCGACGGGATGAAATGCTCCATGGTAGGAATATGGAGGAAATCGTCAAGGACGCCTATGGCTGGCTGGCACGAACATATCAAGAAGGGGATCAGATATACCTCTTTGGTGGGTCGGTAAATTGGTACAATTTGCGTAGCTAATAGTGATATTGTAGGATTTTCTCGGGGCGCATACCAAGTGCGGGTTCTTGCAGGGATGATACATGAGGTATGGGGCACGTATATTTTTTCGATTATCCCTTAGAATTAAACACGTGTGTCAGGTTGGGTTGATCAGGACGCCGACGGAGAAACAGATCGGAACGTGAGTAATCGCTGTAATAGGCTGCACGAGTCTGACAATCAGGCTGGGCAGGGCTTACGATCACTATCAAGTGATTCGCTCAGGAAAGCCGAAGACAAGGCAAATCGCGAGAGAGTTCAAGAACACATTTTCGTGGAAGGACATGGGAGTGCACTTCGTCGGCGTATGGTAATTTTAACGCTTTCATACTTTATTCATAAGATGCCAAAACTGATCTCCACCAGGGATACTGTCTCCTCCGTGGGGCTTATAAGAGGAGACGTTTTCCTTTCTACTTCTTCGTCCGCGGCACATGCTTGCCATTTCCGGCACGCGCTTGCTCTCGACGAGCTTCGTGTCAAGTTCATGCCAGAGTATTTCCACGAAATGAACTCTCAATCGGACGATGGGAAGTCCAAATACATTGTTACCCCCTCTGACATTGAACACGCTGCGACCCACGCGAGTAAACGGCGTGTGTCTACTATGAGCGACAACGCGACACATTCCTCTCGGGGAAATAAGAACAGGACCACCGAAATCAAAGAAGTCTGGTTCGCCGGCAGTCACTCGGACGTGTAAGTACATCTTCGAAACCCACTTTTTTGGGTCTGACATACTTCGTACAGTGGTGGTAGGAACAGACCAGGAAAGTCCCATCAGGCTGGGAATGTGTCGTTATTATGGATGCGTCGAGAAGCGACTGCAAATGGCCTCGTATTACAGCCGACGGACATAGTATGGGTGCCCGATGATCTTGATTTCGGTACCAGTGATTCGATGACCCATACATGGCGACTTATCGAATATATGCCCATCAAACATCAAGTGTCCTTTAGCGGTGCTGGTGACGACGCCCGACGGTGAGACTATTGTCGTCTCACTGCGTGCTGCTTATTTCACACTTCGTAGCTTGCATCGGAGGCACCCACGTCGTATCATACCCGGTCAAAAGATCCATGCTTCCATTTTGTATGCCAACTCGTATAAGCCACAAGCGTCGCTAGGAGAGGGTTTCGACATACCCATCGTACATGCTGACCTCGATACGGAACTGGACAGTGAACTCTGGGATACCGGATTGTTCGACGACACTGCAGCACAAGAACTGGTAACGTATTTGGGCGGTCAACAAGGGGTTGCGCCAATATACCTCGATAGGTTGTTGTTCATGCTACGATTCAGTAAGGTTTCGTTTCCCTTTTAAATCTCTTGATAATTTACACCGCCTCCGCCTTCAGAGGAGGGAAAGCAATGCGTCAGGAATGTGCTAAATTGGCAGGACCAGTTTATCAAGCTTATCCGCAGCGATAATTGTGCACCGCTTGTCAGGCTCGTCACCATCGTTGCCTACTACGAAGCCTGTGAGTGCTCTGTCTCCAACACGTGATCCTACTGTAAATACACAAATCTTTGTTGCAGCTTGCGATCCCGATGCACACCCGAAGAGCCCTGCACTGCCCCATACTGAGCTTCCACAAGATATATTCGACGATGCGAAGGAAAGTCTCCGTACCATTCTGGCCGCACACAAGCACCGAGATGGTCCTAGGGTGGTTGCTCTTCTAAGACCCCTGACGAGGCACCAGGCCTTGCGGGAGCGCATTCTCACCCCGGACGTATTAGAAACACTCGTGAAGCTACTTGATGCGATCGTTAGTCAGTCGGGAGGGAATTTTGGACAGGCAATGGATGGCCTGAACTGCCTATTACAATCCGGTGCGTTGGTGATGGTCGTGTACCAGAAACAAACTCATGATTTATCAGGGGATACCCGGAAAACTATCGTCGAGAAGCTCGGAGCCAATTATCCGGATTCTGACGTCTCTAGGCTCTCCCGGATTTTAGAGGTCGACGGTAAGAAACACCTATGATTGGGAGTTCATAGATATATCATCCCTTTTAGATCCGCATCTTTTGACTGCTGCGCTGCGTATGGTAATGAGCCTGGCACGAATTCCGGAAGGTAAGTATTCTAAATATCGAGTCAGAGATCAGTAATGACACATGGCAACAGCGAGAGCTACGTGTTCCGTGGTGAAACCTAGGATCAGGGAGCTGGCGAAACGAGATGAACAATTAGTCGGTCTCCTCGCTGTTGAAATATTGCTCGCCCTCTACGATCCGAATGAACAAAGTAAGCAGTACGTTTTTTGACTTGTGCTCTCCTCTAACGTTGCACGATTTAGACCAACTGGACATCCGTAACGCACGTGTTCGAGCAAATCTCGCCAGTGCCTTGGTCCGCTTGAACCCTGACCGACACGACTCCGCTGATGGCCAGGTTCATAGCTCAGATCCTGGACAACAGATATTGCGCCAACTTTTCGGCCTCGGTGAGTGACGTTCACGCGGGCGTCTCCAACGAAATTTGACATCCCTTGTATCAGATGCTCCGGAACTCAGTGTAACGCAGAGAAAACTCATCGGAGAGCTGAAAAATGCGGTTCAGAAGGGCAATGCTCGGGAGCGTACTGCTGCGACATTGACCCTTCTGAAGCTATGCGAGAGTGAGTCCAACTTTGATGAGCCAACCATACGAGCTCATCATTCGTTAGCCGAGATTATCCGCACACATCTCCGCCAGATTAACCTGCTAGGCGTCTTCATTAATCAGCTGCGACGTAAGGACAGCGCGTTACTCGCTGCATACGCGCTGGCTACTTGTTTGAAACGCCGTGAGTAGAACCGCCTGGTGTAGGATTCATGCATAGCTCAGAATCGCACTAGTGGACATGAAGGAGTCCATCAAGGACAACGAACTCCTTCCACAAAACATTGTTGGCATGTTACGACTCGACTATTTTGACGATGCTGTTGGCCCAGTTGAAGGGTTTCAGATCTTTGGCGACTTTATGCAACATGGTAAGGGACTACCCTAGTTATACTTGGCGGTCCGACGCCGCGTGCTGATATACCCGGGCCAGTTGACCTGCGGGAAAAGATTAATAAATACGACATCACCAAGGTTCTGAACACGAAACTCGGAAAGGGCAAACCAAAGGAGACTCGGACGAGCCTGATCTGTTTGGATATTTTCCGATCTTTTGGTTCGTTCTGGGAGGTTGTTGTCGGTACATTGCAGCTGATGTGCCTTAGACCAGGATGGTCCATGGACTAGGGAACTTGTCGATAAGAGTTTGGAGTGTCTACGGAATCGGGTATGGAAAGCCCAGAAGCCAGGGGTGACGATCCTTTCTTCGTTAGCTCAGACAGGTATGCCGAGTGTCATCCTGAGAGCTTGTCCTGATACTCTGTGACTTTAGAGCACGGTGTGGCGGCCATCGGCCCTAGGATATACGAGATCGTGGAGATGCTTCTTCCGGAGGGTTACCTACCGATCCAGCCGACTGCGGTGGGGACAACCACAGCAAACCCAACTCCTGCCGGAGAGGGTCAGACGCAACTAGCTGCCGAGTCCACAGATTCTGGGCCTGCGTCACCAACCTCGGCAGATGCTCCGGCCAGGCCACCTTCTTGGATGATGGGGCCCGCATGCGCGCTGCGCATTTTAGCGCAGAATAGCAAGTGTTATCTCCGGTCGTGTGATGACATTGGCATTGATCTGGTGACGTATTGTTTTAGAGGTGCTGCGAGATCTCACGCGCGAGACGGTGCAATACGGCAGTTTGAAGCACCTTTATTTGTCCGGAACGCTCGTCGACGAGACGGACACATCACCGTGGTTCATCGGGACCCCGAACCGGAGTGCGTCGGCTTTGTTTCTTACCAGGATGGGATACTAAGATATATGACTTGTCTTTTCAGCCGACGTCATTGACGTGCTCGACAAGATGATCAAATCCGTCGACGAGGAACTGTCCGAAGAAGGTCTCATGTCGATTGGGGATGTCGTGCTACCCCATATTCAACATTGGGACCGCCTCGTGACGCTGCTGCGCGACAGGGCCGTGGCAGCGGTGACCATCCTCCCAGCGTTTCTCGGCGTGTCGGCCCTTGCCGTCCTAGCCGTGGTCGTGGTCGCGCCAATCTATCTGTCTCTCCGGGTGTACGAGTGCGTTATCGAAAAACTTTTTTTTTCTGGGGGCGTGGCGATGCTGATGTGGATGAACGTCTAGGTTCTTCAAACGAATACTTGCACACCATCAGGATACCCGCATCTTGGATGGCCTGCGTGGAATACATGGCATGGTGGCTGCCTTGAGCGACCACGAAGCTAGGAGTGAACAGGGTGTCATTGAAGGCCAGGGTGCTCCAAGTGGACATGGCGGTGAGGACGCTGCTGGTGGACATGATGGTGAGGGTGCCTCTAGTGGTCATGATGACGAGGGTGGTCATGACGGCGAGGGATCTCACGGCGTCGAAGCCATCGGTACCCAGGATGGTGGAGGAGCTGAGGGGATAACTGACGCGGCGAGCCCATAAGCAATTCCTGTTCAACGACGCGGGATGTTGAACGGCGATCTATTCTGTCATGGACTCAATGTACCCCATGTTTGTAGTCACTTTCTTGTCGAATAGTGTAGATAGTATCATATGTAATTGCTTGCACTTGTGCTAATAGTCTTTGTGTATGAGAACTTAAGAGGCATGTGTGGTCCATGCTATTCGATGGTCAGGCGGGATTCAGGGAGGATGATGTTCGTACTTCAAGACAAATGCCAATGCGTGTTCGGCAGTAAGTTCAATTGAACAGCAACTGAGTAACTTCAATGGAGGAAAGTTTCACCGTGTACACATTCCCGAGAATCGTTCATTCTTGCACAACCGCCCATCTGTCTCTCTCCCCCTCGGCGACATCCCCAATCGCAATCCTCAGGCCAGCAAAACAGGCATCTATCACACCCAGTCCGCCCGCGACGCCCATCACCAAGCTGGCGGCGTAGTAAAAGTTGGCGTTTCCTCTACCCTCAGTTACCCACAAGGCGTGGAAAAGGGGTAAGAGAAGCGCAGCGTGTGTGTGGACGAGCGTCGTGACGATCGGATAGCGGAGGTCTACGGACGGAATTAAGGCCAACTTATCAGAGAAACACGCCCCCGTGCCAATTGAGCCGAGACGAAGAGAAGAATACGTACAGGGGTATACTTCTGGGAAAAGCGCAAACATGCTCAGGAAGAGTCCGGGGTCGGCGAGGGTGAGGTACGCTTTGAAGATCCCAAGGATGCCGACCAGTAGGAACGATGAGTACAGCGCATCGTGTCTAAAGGCTGCTATAGGGACGAGTGCGACAACATGAGCGACGACTTACTGGAATTTAATGCAGATCGGTAATGCGTAAATTACGAGATGGACCTTTGGGCATATCAGAATTAAATGAAAGGAACCGGTTTGGGGATCAAGTGGGGACGTACAGAGAAAACCATTAGGAAGAATGGTCTGAAATGGTCGAACATCTCTGTAAAGAAATACCACCACAATCCCGGGTTGGGCGTCAAATCCGGGAGGGTCAAGCTATCGTGGTAGGATCGTTCACACCACAAGTCTAAACCAGTTCGTCGTGAAAGTACGGACCTGGCGCCCCACGATTCACGAATCCATCCCCACTCTCCACCGACCACGACTGATGCAGCGCCAAACAAGACGAGCCAATACGTGGTGAACTGACCTACATACTTGCAAGCAGCCCGGAGATCGCCCTTGAATTCTTGCGGAGAAGCAAGCTGGGACACCGGAGAAGTAACGAGCAACATCAGAACAGGGAGAAGCAGAAGAAAGGTGGAGATGGAGAGATGCGTTGAGAATGCAAGGGCCAAAAGGGCTCTCGAGGCTTTCCCTGCGGAATGTAACCGAGTGAACGCGCATCTTTTTGACAGCCGAGTTGGCTCACCTTCGGAAGCGAACATGAGGGTCAGAAGGACCGCTGTATTCTCAAATGTGGAGGTAGATAGTGCCAGAGACGGAAGAAGAAGGTAGGGATTCAGGAGGAACACCGCGGCAACCAAGCCATCGCGACCACCTGAGCTTTTGCCGACGCGCTGCCGTGCACGCCATATACGAAGTAGTGCCCAAGCCCCCGTTATGTCACTCAATGCCCACACAATGGGTATTGGTGGCAAGATGGTAGAAAAAATGGAAAGAAATAATGGGGACTGGATCAAAAGAACTATTAGCTGGTTAAAATCTGAGAGATAAAGTGAATCCTTACGTGGCGGAAAACAACTCCTGCATATGGGTCGATGTCATGATTATAGAGCCAGAGTCCCTCTTTTACTGCGGAACAAATGGTTCAGACGCTACCATCACCAACTGCGACCTATACATAAAAATGGACTGACGGCGGGAATATGAGGTCAGCGGAGAAGACAGTTGATGGTCATGCTGGAAGACACTTAATGAAGGCAATGGAACGAATGCCAACAAAAGTCTGAGCAACACAAGTAATGGGACGAACGACGCAGAGCTCATCAACGATGTTGTCACCTGGAATGAGACGCCGTGGGAATGTCATACCGTATTCGGGGTATGTCCGATATAACCAACCGAACTACGAAACTTCATTTTGAACAGGAGACTCATACTGGCAAAAACGTCGAATTTCTTAATAAAACACTCAAGAAACCGAAAGATATGCTTCGTTCTTTTCCCAGAGAATAATTAACTACAGTTTAGCACAGTAGCTATCTAGTACCATTGATGGTAAGGGTTTCAATGTTTGCACGTTGCTGGGCGCGTGTTGAAACGAAAGCTTTTTTAGGGAGCGGTCACCAGATTTCGTGTTTAGATAAGGCCTGTCATTGGTCGAGCCATGGGGGCCGCAGACCCGGTCGCGAAACTTTGTGAGACGTGTTCACAGCTGGACACACATTATCTGGCGCATCCTCTCCATCCCTGCCGCAACCCGTTGCCAAGCTGTTCAAGCATCCCAGTTGAGCGCGGGTTTGATTGGGATTACCTGGCTCTTGGATCGATAGATGAAATCAAGAGTCGGCGCTCAACGTGCGACATTTGCAAACTCGTCGCAGAAAATCTGGACAAGGAGCCCTCGGACCTCACCGGTGATTGTCGTATAACAGAAACCGACGTGTATTGCAGCTTCAAGTTACCAAGCAACCTCATTGCCAGAGATCCCAGCATCACACATTTCCATCTCACGCAGACTTCTGTCATCTTCGATACATCCGAGGGGAATCAGTTCCAAGGCCCCGCCCTCCCTTGGGAGGTCAAAAGGAGATACGCTCGTTCATCCCACTATGTTCTACAATTCCAGGTCAGTGGTAATCAGGTCCTGATCAGGTTGATGCTAAATGATCAGGTCAAGACCAAGGCCAGATCCTGCCCTGAACCAGGTGATCCAACTTCGGTCTCTCTGCAACCGGAACAGGAATTCCTCGAAACTATCGGCGGAAGATATGTTGGTACGCAAGTAAACATACGGCTCATACGGTCATGGCTTCACGAGTGCGAATGCGGGCATGGAAAGGATTGTATGCCCCCTGTGCAACTCCTGGAGCAGCACAGAGAGCCGGCCTTTGTGGTCGATGTGGTCCAATCATGTCTCGTGGACAGTCCTTTCCAATGTCGCTACGTTGCTTTAAGCTACGTCTGGGGCAGAGCAGCTGTGCTCAGGCATCTCCTAGAGAACACTCAAGATCTTCAGAAGACAGGGTCGTTGCGCTCGTTGCCTATCCCCGCCACGATTCGAGATGCTATGACCCTAGTACACGCCATCGGAGAGCGCTACCTATGGGTAGACTCGCTTTGTATCATCCAAGATGATCTGAAGATGCAACAAGAAGAGATTACGCGCATGGGATCCATTTATTCGCACGCTCTGTTCACCATCATCGCTGCTGCTGGGGATCATGCGAACAGTGGCCTCCCAGGTGTCGGACAGGGATCGCGCGAACAGGTCCAGAAGATCTTGAAGCTCCCCAACTGTGAACTCCTGACAGTCATTGATGTCCGCCATACACTCGACAATACGATATGGGCACAACGGGCATGGACGTTCCAGGAACGAGCGCTGTCTAACAGGGTGTTGTTGTTTTCGGAGGGTCAGGTTTACTGGAGCTGCTGTGCGGGATCGCACTCGGAAGAGCGAGCTCTAGAGAAAGTTCGGGACCTTCGTTGCCGTCACAATCCATTCCCAGAGAGCCTCGCCGCCGACTCTCTAGGCTGGGAATTCCTGCAGCCATTGGAATATTGCCGTCTTTATGACGACCTACTGTACAACTACAGACAGCGGCGGATGAGCTATCAAACAGATATCTTGAATGCATTCAATGGGGTTACCGAGATGCTTGGGGCTGTTCAAGACGATACATTCTTCTGGGGCCTTCCTGAATCCGTTTTTTCATACGCGCTGACGTGGGAGCTGGCTGGCAATTCTTCGCGAAATTACATTAAAGTCCCCATCTTCGAAAGCGATGGCTCCAAGGAAATGGTCCTGATTCCTTCCTGGAGTTGGGCAGCCTGGTCAGGGCAGGCAGGACGAGACTCCACCCATGTGAATCTCTTTGGTCTCGTTGGTAGAGGAAACGACATAATGCGGTCCTTAATTCAGTTCACCCTCGTGGACAGCAATCGCCAGCTAGTCACGATTCAAGAACGGCCATGGCCCGGGCAGGACCATCCGGGCGATGGCGTGAGTGTTCTGTGGCAGGGGCAAGACGTATGCTCCCACCAACTCCCACCTCTCCCCACACGCTCTCCTCTCCAAATTGGTCAGTTGCGCTTTTGGACCAGTCTTGGGACCGCGGAGGTCGTCCGAAGGTTTGGTTGGGGAGCGGCAGGCATAAGCTATTTGTTTGAACTTCCTCCCGAGTTTCAGCCAGACCAAGACGGCAGCACCGACATCGTACACCAGGACTTTATCGTGATCGCGGGGCGCAGTACTGGAGCGTTGATCCTTTTAGCCATTGAATGGAAGGACGGTATCGCGTACCGAGTAGGCAAGACAGAAGTCAAGAAAACGGAGTGGGATCAGGTGGAGAACAAGCAGTGGCGGTTGATCACGCTAGGATGATGCATGACAGGGATCTGAAGTAGAAGCACCCCAGTCATCTCGTCTCCGTCCCTGATGTACAGCTTGATATCCCCTGTTCGTCTTCTTGTATGTTCTAGAACATGTATATCATTTTATCGAGGCAAGTTGAAAACTAGGCTCGCCGCCCGCCGGAGCACCTGATCTTGATCATTGGATGAGCTGTGCTGCCTGTGCAAGGCGTTCATCTCGTTGAAAATTTTTGTACGCCTCCAAAATGATTGGTCCTGCGACACCGAAATGTCAACTTTTTGAGCTTGTCAGTCATTTTCAGACAAGAATCACAATATTGAATCAACTATACATTATGCATCAAAACTACATATCCTCAGCATTGTAATAGAAAATACTACATTACATAGTCCTTTATCTGTGATGAGCCGATTGGCTTCAAGCATGCATGGAGTTCATTTACTCGATGGCAATGCGCTTGGGCTGTTGATCGGGAGACGTCTTTGGGAATGTGATCGTCAAGACGCCATGCTCCATCTTGGCCTGGATATCTTCAGCCTGTGTCACACGCCACATTAGCACCCAACGTCGAGGCATTTGCAAAATGGACCGTGATGAAAGGCCTACCTTGATCCCAATCGAGAGCTGCAACGTCCGAGAGAACGTCCCAGAGTGGCGCTCGCGAACGGCGTAACTCCTCTCTTCGTGGGAGTCGGGAGCTGGCGTGTGCGGCGCGCCAGAGACGGTCAGACGGTTCTGGTGGACGTCAATGAGGACGTCTTTGGATGTCAAGCCGGGCAGTTCAAAGGTTGCCGTTACGGTATTGGTATCCTTGGATTCTTGAACGTCCATTCTGGAGTGAGAATTCAGTGTTTTCTAGAAATGAAACATGGGCGGGAGTGCGTGATTACCTTGGACGGTATGCGTTGCGGTGTCGGGGTGCGGCCTGCTTGGCCTCTGTGGAGAAAGCGCTGCAGTCTGAGGCACGGGGGCAGACTCGGGCCGCGAGGGCGTCTTCAAAGAGACGGTCAAATTCGGTTACGGGGTCGTAGTAGAAGCGAATCTGAGACATTGTAGAGCGTGTAATTGGAGCTGATGTTTGGAACAGGGGGTGTTGTTGACAAGATATAAAGTAAAGAGATAGTGATGAGAAGATACGCTCTGGATGGGCTCGTTTTATAGTGCCTGATAGCGCATCTGTAAGATTCTAGATCAATGGCGAAGACGGTGTGGGTTCGCATGACAGGGAGGTCCACCATTTTCCAGCATATGCGTGGTTGTTCGGTAACTTTCGCGATTGTTCGAGGGCGGCGAGTCCCGTTTTGGAATAATGCTGTTGACATCTATTTGTGAATTGACAGAATTGGAAAGACATCCTTTGACCGAAAATCAGGTGGATTACGGGTTCCTATCGTATTCCCTGTCGTCACTTTTCTCAAACACAATCTGGTAACTAATTCGATGTTGTGCCCATGGATACATAAAATTTACTCTAATATTTCAGGGCTTGTACTGTGGACTTTAGCGCTGGCATGTCAGCCCGGGCCCCACCGGGTGTCACCTGCCAACGTTCAACGTTGAAGATCGAGTTTGAAGCGTTCCTGAAGTTGATTGACGGAATTGGGTCATAGATTCAAATAATTCTTGAACATTGTTCCGCGTATGGGCATCGCCCCTCCCATGTTGCCATTTCACAGACGGACGAGCCCGTCTCACAAGGTGTGTTCAAGTTGGGCTGTTGGCAGCACATTGAACAGAAAAACGTTTCTTTGAAACACGCGACGGGGAGGAGTTCGACCGAGCCGATGTACAAACGCTGAGACGGCTTTATCTCCAGGGGGGCAAGTCAAAACCCAATGGATTCCTGTCACTCGTCAACTGGCAAGGCGATGGGGTCAACGACCGGGTATGCGTCTCCTAGTTTTCAGGTTCCGCCAGGAGACCAAATGGGTTGGTCATCCCACTGGCAAGCAGATCTGTGACGGCGTGGTTGCACGATCCATGGAAAAGCAGCGGTCGGCACCGCACATGGCTCCGATAGCTCATATCGCCTCCAGCTGACCTGGACCGGCAGGGTTTTTTGAAGCAAGTTTGCGCTGACGGTGGGGCATCCCCAGGCTGGAGGAATCGCCGTCAAGCGTAGTCCTTCCTGTTCCGTCCTGCTCCGACTTCGCCTCCGGCCTTGCACTGCCACAACGGCCGACGGGTGCACGCTGTATCAAGGTTTCTTTGGAGAAACGTCATACTTGCGAGCGCACTCACGGCGATGTCCCTCACACTTCCTGGCGAGTCGCGCGTGTTCACAAAACCGCGGACGGGGCAGGCGTCTTCCCTGTTCGTTCGACGCTATATGTATTTGATTCCGGTACACCCACATCACCCCGAACGACGAACACGGCAGAGTGCCGAGCCCCGGATCACGCACACAGACCGCCCCAACACGACGTGCGTCGCATCTCTGGGTACGCGCGCGCCGCCCCACGTCCAGAGGCCTCTGATCGAGTACATGGGGCAAACCGTTTATGCGGCTACGTCATGGCTGATCGTTTTACCCCGAAACATGAACTGCAAACGAAGAGAGGGCGGCGCATCGCGCTGCGGTAAGGTCACATCCGGATGGACCGGATCACCCCGAGGTCGTGACGGTCTTGGGGGGGACGTTGACGGAAATCTTATTGCGGGTGGGTATACACATGCGCAATCCATTAACCTTGTCCTAGGCTCAAAGACACTTGCATGCGTGCGTCCTGCGTCGCATTGTCCATCCGCGCATGACGATCATCCTACCGGCCGCCGTGCTCGCTCATAGTACCAAGCACATATACGACGAATATAAATACAATGATATTCCTGTGCGGTTCCTTGATGTACAGGTTACATATGATCTGATCTAGCATCTGAATGCGGGGTAACGCGATCCAATGACAGCGAGCAGAAACAAGGCGAAACAAAAATTGAGCAAAGCCACAAGAAATGGGATAAATAGATGAAAGCGATGAGATGACCGAGAAGCGCACCCCTCCCTGCGGGAGACGCATTGCTGAAATGCCTACCTCACAAGCGCGCTAATGGCCCGGTCATCTTTGGTCCATGCTCCGCCCACCACTTCTCCGCCTCAGCATCCGCGTCGTACCCAAACTGAACCCGGCTCTTTTCCTTGTCTGCCCACTGGTTCGGATTCCCGCGACTCGGATCGACGCCAGTCCCATTCGCTTGCTCTCCATCACTCGCACCCGCACTCAGAGTCGTAATCGTGTCCGCAACCGGAACCGTCGCAGTGTTGCGCACCCTCCTCCTCACGTCCTCCCCTACCTCGCTCAACGCCGCCGCCATCGCGCTCCTCATCTGTCGATCTCTCTCCTCCTGTTCGGGTCCGTTTGGTAGATGGAAGATGCGTTGGTTCAATCGGGACGAGGCTTGTGTGGTGGTGGCGCGTGCGTAGCGGATGGATTCGTACGCGCGCAAGAGAGGGGTGATTTGCGTGGGGGACGAAAGGCGGGAGAAGAGATTACCGAGGACAGCTGCGTCTTCGACCTATAGAACGCGTTAGAATGGTCACGGTGTACGTTCCGCACGGGAGATGAATATGGAAACGGGACGCGATCACGGTGGAGGGGATGGATAGATTAGACGGAGACGAAGTGCGAACGGTAAGCGGGGTACTCACGGCCATGGCAGATCCTTGGGCTCGGTATGGCTGGATAAAGGAACATTAGAACAGCTGTGTCCGAAAAAAGAAAGCCGCGTGTGCGCACCAGCATCGGATGGCACGAATCACCGAGCAAGGCCAGCTTGCCGTCCTTGTGGATCCAGGTACTCAGTGGGGCACGATCCATGAGCTTCCAGTTGAGTGTGGAAGGGATGAGTGCGAGCAGTTTCTGAATCCTAGACGACAGGGAGAGGGTATAATGAGAATATGTAATTATGGTCAGGAGAACTCACACGCACCGCGGCTCCCAACCCACAAAGTCAGCTCTCATCTTATCAGCGCTACCCTCTGCTGTCCAAGATTCCACAGAATCCTCGTCGGGATGGATCATGACGAGGTTGTACTCTTTCTTGGCGCGCTATGTAAGATAGGGTAGCAAATGGCACAGATCAGGTTTCGGAGGAAGAAGGGGGGTGCCAAGAGACCGATATGACGCACGATGTTGTAAGCCATGATGTGTCCGCCGGGGCCTATCCATCCGACCATCTCGGGTGTTTGAACTAATGAACGGAGATCTGGATCCCTGAGTAAAAGGTCCGTCGGAATGATGGCTCGGTAGGCAGCGTCGCCCGTTGGGGTCGGTTTGTCAGGTTTGCCGACAACGTATTCGCGGGTGAGACTCTTGACGCCATCAGCGCCGATGACGAGGTCTGCGTGCACGACTTCGCCGGATTCGAGAGTGAGAGTGGGTATAGAAGGCTCCAGAGCGACGACTCGAGAACCGGTACGAATAGTGATGCGAGGATGAGGCTGTGCAAGCTCGTAAACCAGGCGGTGAAAGTCGGCTCTCTAAAAGTTGACTTGAGCATCAGACACAGCGCCACGTAGGAGAAAGAAGAGCGACTGAACATGCATGTGATAATAGGGTGCACCAAACTCGAGATCCATGGAGTCGCCCCACTTTGTCCATGCCATGGTTTCTCCGGTGGACCCTATGGGCGGCGTTAGAGTGATGAGGGTGGAAAAGGGGCTAGACGAACATCCTCTGAGGGTGAGTGCTTCGGGTTTGACGGCGACGTGCTTGAGCTTGTCGCCGAGGCCCCAACGGATCAAGAGACGGGTGACGTTTGGGCTGACCTGGATGCCTGCGCCAATCTCGCCGATTTCGAGGGCGCTTTCAAGGATGGTGACGGTATGGCCGGCTTCTGCAAGACAGTAGGCAGCGGAGACACCGCCAAGACCGCAGCCGACGACGACGATGTGGATAGGACATGGGGCACGACGGCCCTGGAAGAGGCCCGAACTTGAATGCGAGGCGGCAGGGCTACGCATCAGTGAGGGAGAGGAGTGGAGGAAATATTGAGCCGGAAGGATCAATACTTATAGTGGCCGTGAAACACCTTTTGGGTTGCCAGTGCACTGCCTAAAATTATCTATCCGTAACTTCGTTCAATCCGCTTTGCACGGGTCCCCAGCTTTCTCACCCGACGTCGTCCAACTCGTCAGCGATGGCAACCGGCCGCCGTACACATGGATTCAATAGCCATGATTATATGGGGTGTTGAAGTTGTCGCCCGGGAATGGGCGAACGGGGGTTACACTGCATCAAGCCTAACACGGCTTGTTCCCGCGCCACCGGAGGAGTGTATACGAACGTGGGAAGATGTCTATTTTGTGGCTGGGGGCGGCTGTGTTGAGGGGCGCGGGAAATTGTGGCTCCATTTGCTTTTCTCTGTCATGTGACCAGACCCGGGATTGTGTTCACGTGATCAAGTAAGACTGTGATTACATGATTTTAGAATGCTCACATGACCTATTTGTAATAGCTCATGTGATCTTGTTGTGTGACTAGGGCACATGACGTAGCTGATAGGTCACCTGACTACGCTAGCCGAAGTCAGATACACTAGCCGAGGAATCCTAAACTCCATCGCGTTACTATCATGGCAGCGCGACCCTTTTAGCCCTGGTGTTCCCCCTCGGAGAGGGTGTTATGCATGGAGAATGCCCGCTGGGCCCCTTCCGACGTTCGGGGTTGGGGTGCACTGGTGAACGGTATAGCCGGCACCCCATCGACACGTGCCGATCTCATTTTAGTCGGCGGATGAGCTATAAATGCGCCTCATATCTGAGAGAGGTTCACCGTGGTTCGTCCTCTCTTAGCCCTCTTCTGGATGCGAACGATTGGGAGGACTCCCAACTTGGACACAATCATGGGCTCTAAAGCTTTTGAACGAGCAGGCTCTGAGACGCACATCCAGGAATATGGCGGTGAAGACGTCCCAGGAAGCTCGGGGTATAATCTTTCTAGGCTCAACCTCGCAGAGACAGAGGGTCGCGTGGGCTTTCGCGGACTCTTTGACAACACGCTCGTGTAAGACCACTATTCATGACAGTGTTTCTTTTCTCACATGGACAACCTCTGGCAGGTTGGGCATAACGTGCTTCGCGACCTTGGGTGGTTTTGTCAGTCGTCTTGTTTATCCCATGTGCTCAATGTTGATGATAATTGTGTATTTCTCAGCTCTTTGGTTATGACCAGGTAAACCGGTGGGAAACAGTCTGGCTGGGTATGGAACTCAAGTCATGTACCTGCTTTCTGTAGGGTGTCGTCAGTAATGTACTCGCCATCGAGTCATTTGGTGCCGCGTTTCCAGACATATACATGGACTCCAACCTCAAGGTGAGCCAAACCGCCTGCCTCATCATAAACTTTCTGATCCGCACTCAAGGGGTGGTTTGTCTCGACCCTGCTGCTAGGTCCATCATTCTCTAGCGTGGGTGTACATTAGTATAGTATTTGACGATGACACTTAGCTGCTTGGTTTGGGTCACTCGTCAACGGTCCCATTTGCGACAAGGTTTGCCTTCTTCTGTTCTGAGTGACATGTAACATAAATCCAGGCATCCTTGTTGGCAGATTGGACGAAAACGGAGTATCATGTGCAATGTGGTATTATTTCTTCTCGGGAGTGCACTTCAAACAGGTGCAACAGCCCAAAGTGAGCTTCTTTCGTTCCAATCCCCTTGTCGCCATCTCAACGGCTCACTGGATTTCTCCTCCAGACTACCTCTTTGGAGGCCGTGCAGTCGCGGGTCTGGCAGTGGGGGCCCTGACGCACGTCGTCCCCATGTACCTGGCCGAGATTTCCAGTGCAAACGTTCGAGGATCGTTGGTTGCCCTGCAACAGCTCTCCATCACGATCGGTGTAAGTCTGAATATCATTTCTTGTACGCATGCATGAAAGCCAAACTCCCCTCGCCTAGATTCTCGTCAGCTGTGGGTCTCTACTGATTTGCGGGGATTGTTGTAAATCTCATGTATGACCCTCTAGATTGGCTCGCGTATGGAACATCACATATCGGTGGAACCCGCTGTGCACCCGAAGTTTCATACACTGGACCCCTTTTGAACGGAAGCCCCACGTTCGATCCGTATACAGACGTTCCAGCGGGCGGCTGCACTGGTCAAACGGAGGCATCATGGAGGGTCCCCATTGGTTTCCAGATGTTCCCCGCCTTGGTTAGCGTTTCATGTCTTGGGGCCTTCATTGTCGCTGATGTCATCGCTAAAGTGCCTTGGTATTGGCATGGCGTTCATGCCCTACTCACCGCGTTGGCTGATGGAACAAGGACGTGAAGAAGAAGCACTCACCACACTGTCCATGTTGCGACGAAAACCATCGGACAACGTCTTCGTGCGCTACGAATTTCTGGAAATCAAGGCCGAGATTCGATACTCTCGGGAGGCGAGCCTGCTCGCGTATCCGAATGCTGGCCCGTTCAGACGCTTTCTCAACAATTACGTCGCGTTGGTCGCGACGTGGCCGAAGTTTAAGCGGTTGGCGGTGGGCTGCTTGACGATGTTTTATCAACAGTTTATCGTGCGTTTGTGTTTGTGATGAGGCACCGTCTTTTACTGAACAGAGACGGCCGGTCTAGGGTTGTAATGTATGTCTTGGTTTGTTGCGAATCGCGTCTTTTCTGACCTAGATACAAGGCTATCATTTATTACGCTCCGACGAGTAAGTCATCGACTTGACTCATGGTCTGACCTTCAAATTCATTTCACTTCTAGTCTTTGGTCAGTTGGGCCTGAACCCAAATACGACCTCCTTGCTGGCTACGGGAGTGTACGGCATAGTGAACGTGAGTCATCTTTCCAACCTAGCTCACACCCCTTCAAATTGTCAACATTTCCTTAGACGCTGTCCACTCTCCCAGCCGTCATCCTGTTGGACAGCATCGGTCGACGTCCTCTATTGATGTACGGCGCTGCTGGGTGTTGTATTTCACTCGTAATCGTCGGCTCGTTGATCGCCGCGTTCGGTAACGACTGGCCGGGACATGTTACTGCAGGGCATGTCGCCATAGGCGCGTCCCATTTCTCATCCCCTTTTGATATACCGAAACTGAAACGAGCGTGTTCACGATCCAGCGTTCGTATTTCTCTATGACGTGAACTTTTCGTATTCGTGGGCTCCGATTGGTTGGGGTATGCAATGGCTTTATGTGACTCTGTCCTCAGTCGTTTTGACTGATATTTGTCATTTTGGGGGGAACAGTACTCCCAAGTGAAATCTTTCCTTTACAGTTGAGATCAACTGGTATCTCAATCACGACCTCTACTACATGGATGTCCAACTTGTACGCTCTCTGGATGCACGAACACACCGACTGACCACTGATCATTGTTGGGACAGTGTCATTGGCTTGGTCTCTCCCAAAATGTTGGCCCAGGTTCCGAGCGGGGGGACCTACTTTTTCTTTGCAGGATTCGCCATCCTGGCATTCTTGACAACATGTAAGTCGGCAGCCGCGAACGTTTGTGAATGTCCATGTGACTGACGACTGTTTTGCACGTAGGGTTGTTCTATCCAGAAACCAAGGGCAGGGTGAGTGGTTGACGACGTTTCCGAATCGCCCGATATGAGCATCACTCACGCGGACTGGGTACTTAGACGTTGGAAGAAATGGACGCGGCGTTTGGTGACAATGCGTCGGAGAAGGGACGAGAGCATATGGCGAAGATATGTTGCGAGCTGGGTTTGCCTGCCAAGGCGTTGCTGTCTGTGTAGCGTTCAACTCCGCCCGCGAACGGGATCGCGAGACTTGGACCTTTAAGAGTGTATGATGGAATGTTCTGTACGTGGATGATACCCGCAGATGCAATATGTGTGGATCACGATTTGCGAACGCGTTGCCGACTGATGCCATAGGCATATTGCCTCTTTTAGACGGATTGGTCACCCGTCTAGGTTCGTGTAATGGTTCGTGGGAATATCTTTCATGGATCCCGTCCTCCAAGATCACAAGCTCCTCCTTCTCCGTCAATATCACTCTGCCTCCTCCGACCTTTCTCTCCTCCTCGTCGCACTACATGATGACCTGCTCCCCCGGCTTGCCTTCCAACTCAAACTGCCCGACCAAGACGTCGCCTGGCTTTCTGAGTGGCTCTCAGACTTCGGTAAGCAACTATCCCCATTCTCGCGGGCATTCCTGTACCGCGCACCGTTTGCAGCATCGGTTTTCCGCCTCTTGAGGGTGTGTATTAACTCTGTACGAAGAACATACTCTCATCCGACACTTTTAGCGTCACAACTTTACCCGTCCCGTGACCGTGCAAGAGATCCGTGCCATTTCAATATGGCGCCTACGCGTTCTCCGACCCGTCCTTCTTCTCCCCCGCCCCACTCTAGTTTGTTGCCTTCCGCCACCGATCACCGATCCATTAGGGCACCCCATGCTCTTTTTCAAACTCGCCTCTCTCCAAACCTTGGCATGCTCCGTCAAAGAGGCACTTTTACAGGAAGCCGAGCGTCTGCGCCTACATCTCAGATATATTCCCGATCGTTACGCCCACTCCGGTTCTTTTCCGCTCCAATACCTACTCCTCGTCGATCTCGATGGCGTTTCAATACGAAACCCTGTAGGTCCATGTTCCCGTGTGCTGCTATTCAATCGCATCTCTATTGAGTTCTGAAACAAATAACGAAATAAGCATTTTGATCTATTCTCGTTGCTTTTAACCGATATCGTACCGCGATACCCGGGAATGCTTGCTGCCGGTAAGCACCTGACATGGTCTTGATCCGTTTCAGTGTGTACACAAAATGATCCCCTGCATCAGTCTTTGTGCTCAACTATTCCTGGATACATTCGGGCGCTTGGTCTGTGGCAAAGTATGTCTCACTCTCCGTTTTGATCGCCACCATCCCTCCGGTGCTGATCCCCATCGCTTTCTGAGGCGCGTCCTCCCCTCGTCCGCCGTCGCACGCGTGTTTTTTCCTTCGAGGGCCCAGCTTCTGAGCTATTGTTCAGCGGCAGCATTGCCCGCAGGTGAGCCCCACTTTACATTCTTCTCGCCCCGCTGACCACGTTCCATCTCTGATCCTCCACGGCGTGGTTCCGATATGGACAGAGTATGGCGGTTCGTTGCCCACCCTCGATCGCATCGACGATGCGCTGCGTTTACCGTATCCGTCACACCATCTCCCACCACCACCGCCGCCACCCCTATCATCAACCCCATCGTCATCATCACCCTCATCGCCAACGCCGCCAGATCGTCCTGTCACGCCCCGGATCCCCGGCGAAAATCCCTCGCGTTCCCCAGCGTCGTCGGCTCCCCACCGTGTCCCCTCCACGATCGCCCTCGCCCCCCTTTCGCCCCGGAATCCCTTCTTTGGATACCCCGCCGTCGCATCTGCCGCGTGCCCGCACGCGATCCGACGTGTTCAACGGAGCGCCGTTGTGCTGGCGCGCACGCTCGCCGTCTTGTGGTGGCGCCGGTGGGGGCGCTGGGTGCTGCTGGCGGGGGCATATACGGCGGGTGCGTGTGGGCTGCTGTGGGCGCTTGTGCGTCGGAGGGCGTCCCGGCC